>OY743224.1:52667756-52910756 GCA_963555765.1 Orthonevra nobilis
AATACAGAGATTTGAAATCCGAGGCTATTTTGCTTAATTCTGCTGGACTATAGCCCATGGTTTCAAAATGGACTTTTTTCCTAAATTCTTAAAAGACGATTTCTATGATATTGGTAATCATGAGCATCACGTACTGAACACAAATTCGAAAATTTAGCTCTGAGAACCAATTATTCACAAAAATACAGAGATTTGAAATCCGAGGCTATTTTGCTTAATTCTCCTGGACTATAGCCCATGGTTTCAAAATGCACTTTTTTCATGAATTCGAGAGTGACGATTTCTACGATATTGGTAGTCACGAGCATCACTTACTGAACACAAATTAGAAAATTTAGCTCTGAGAACCAATTATTCACAAAAATACAGAGATTTGAAATCCGAGGCTGTTTTGCTTAATTCTGCTGGACTATAGCCCACGGTTTCAAAATGGACTTTTTTCCTAAATTCTTAAAAGACGATTTCTATGATATTGATAATCATGAGCATCACGTACTGAACACAAATTCGAAAATTTAGCTCTGAGAACCAATTATTCACAAAAATACAGAGATTTGAAATCCGAGGCTGTTTTGCTTAATTCTGCTGGACTATAGCCCACGGTTTCAAAATGGACTTTTTTCCTAAATTCTTAAAAGACGATTTCTATGATATTGATAATCATGAGCATCACGTACTGAACACAAATTCGAAAATTTAGCTCTGAGAACCAATTATTCACAAAAATACAGAGATTTGAAATCCGAGGCTATTTTGCTTAATTCTCCTGGACTATAGCCCATGGTTTCAAAATGCACTTTTTTCATGAATTCGAGAGTGACGATTTCTACGATATTGGTAGTCACGAGCATCACTTACTGAACACAAATTAGAAAATTTAGCTCTGAGAACCAATTATTCACAAAAATACAGAGATTTGAAATCCGAGGCTATTTTGCTTAATTCTCCTGGACTATAGCCCATGGTTTCAAAATGCACTTTTTTCCTGAATTCGAGAATGACGATTTCTACGATATTGGTAGTCACGAGCATCACTTACTGAACACAAATTCGAAAATTTAGCTCTGAGAACCAATTATTCACAAAAATACAGAGATTTGAAATCCGAGGCTATTTTGCTTAATTCTGCTGGACTATAGCCCATGGTATCAAAATGGACTTTTTTCCTAAATTCTTAAAAGACGATTTCTATGATATTGATAATCATGAGCATCACGTACTGAACACAAATTCGAAAATTTAGCTCTGAGAACCAATTATTCACAAAAATACAGAGATTTGAAATCCGAGGCTATTTTGCTTAATTCTGCTGGACTATAGCCCATGGTATCAAAATGGACTTTTTTCCTAAAATCTTAAAAGACGATTTCTATGATATTGATAATCATGAGCATCACGTACTGAACACAAATTCGAAAATTTAGCTCTGAGAACCAATTATTCACAAAACTACAGAGATTTGAAATCCGAGGCTATTTTGCTTTATTCTGCTGGACTATAGCCCATGGTATCAAAATGGACTTTTTTCCTAAAATCTTAAAAGACGACTTCTATGATATTGATAATCATGAGCATCACGTACTGAACACAAATTCGAAAATTTAGCTCTGAGAACCAATTATTCACAAAAATACAGAGATTTGAAATCCGAGTCTATTTTGCTTAATTCTGCTGGACTATAGCCCATGGTTTCAAAATGCACTTTTTTCCTGAATTCGAGAATGACGATTTCTACGATATTGATAGTCACGAGCATCACTTACTGAACACAAATTCGAAAATTAAGCTCTGAGAACCAATTATTCACAAAAATACAGAGATTTGAAATCCGAGGCTATTTTGCTTAATTCTGCTGGACTATAGCCCATGGTATCAAAATGGACTTTTTTCCTAAATTCTTAAAAGACGATTTCTATGATATTGATAATCATGAGCATCACGTACTGAACACAAATTCGAAAATTTAGCTCTGAGAACCAATTATTCACAAAAATACAGAGATTTGAAATCCGAGGCTATTTTGCTTAATTCTGCTGGACTATAGCCCATGGTATCAAAATGGACTTTTTTCCTAAAATCTTAAAAGACGATTTCTATGATATTGATAATCATGAGCATCACGTACTGAACACAAATTCGAAAATTTAGCTCTGAGAACCAATTATTCACAAAACTACAGAGATTTGAAATCCGAGGCTATTTTGCTTTATTCTGCTGGACTATAGCCCATGGTATCAAATTTGACTTTTTCCTAAATTCTTAAAAGACGATTTCTATGATATTGATAATCATGAGCATCACGTACTGAACACAAATTCGAAAATTTAGCTCTGAGAACCAATTATTCACAAAAATACAGAGATTTGAAATCCGAGGCTATTTTGCTTAATTCTGCTGGACTATAGCCCATGGTTTCAAAATGCACTTTTTTCCTGAATTCGAGAATGACGATTTCAACGATATTGATAGTCACGAGCATCACTTACTGAACACAAATTCGAAAATTTAGCTCTGAGAACCAATTATTCACAAAAATACAGAGATTTGAAATCCGAGGCTATTTTGCTTAATTCTGCTGGACTATAGCCCATGGTTTCAAAATGCACTTTTTTCCTGAATTCGAGAATGACGATTTCTACGATATTGATAGTCACGAGCATCACTTACTGAACACAAATTCGAAAATTTAGCTCTGAGAACCAATTATTCACAAAAATACAGAGATTTGAAATCCGAGGCTATTTTGCTTAATTCTGCTGGACTATAGCCCATGGTATCAAAATGGACTTTTTTCCTAAATTCTTAAAAGACGATTTCTATGATATTGATAATCATGAGCATCACGTACTGAACACAAATTCGAAAATTTAGCTCTGAGAACCAATTATTCACAAAAATACAGAGATTTGAAATCCGAGGCTATTTTGCTTAATTCTGCTGGACTATAGCCCATGGTTTCAAAATGCACTTTTTTCCTGAATTCGAGAATGACGATTTCTACGATATTGATAGTCACGAGCATCACTTACTGAACACAAATTCGAAAATTTAGCTCTGAGAACCAATTATTCACAAAAATACAGAGATTTGAAATCCGAGGCTATTTTGCTTAATTCTGCTGGACTATAGCCCATGGTTTCAAAATGCACTTTTTTCTATTTCTACGATATTGATAGTCACAAGCATCACTTACTGAACACAAATTCGAAAATTTAGCTCTGAGAACCAATTATTCACAAAAATACAGAGATTTGAAATCCGAGGCTATTTTGCTTAATTCTGCTGGACTATAGCCCATGGTATCAAAATGGACTTTTTTCCTAAATTCTTAAAAGACGATTTCTATGATATTGATAGTCACGAGCATCACTTACTGAACACAAATTCGAAAATTTAGCTCTGAGAACCAATTATTCACAAAAATACAGAGATTTGAAATCCGAGGCTATTTTGCTTAATTCTGCTGGACTATAGCCCATGGTTTCAAAATGCACTTTTTTCCTGAATTCGAAAATGACGATTTCTACGATATTGATAGTCACGAGCATCACTTACTGAACACAAATTCGAAAATTAAGCTCTGAGAACCAATTATTCACAAAAATACAGAGATTTGAAATCCGAGGCTATTTTGCTTAATTCTGCTGGACTATAGCCCATGGTATCAAAATGGACTTTTTTCCTAAATTCTTAAAAGACGATTTCTATGATATTGATAATCATGAGCATCACGTACTGAACACAAATTCGAAAATTTAGCTCTGAGAACCAATTATTCACAAAAATACAGAGATTTGAAATCCGAGGCTATTTTGCTTAATTCTGCTGGACTATAGCCCATGGTATCAAAATGGACTTTTTTCCTAAAATCTTAAAAGACGATTTCTATGATATTGATAATCATGAGCATCACGTACTGAACACAAATTCGAAAATTTAGCTCTGAGAACCAATTATTCACAAAACTACAGAGATTTGAAATCCGAGGCTATTTTGCTTTATTCTGCTGGACTATAGCCCATGGTATCAAATTTGACTTTTTCCTAAATTCTTAAAAGACGATTTCTATGATATTGATAATCATGAGCATCACGTACTGAACACAAATTCGAAAATTTAGCTCTGAGAACCAATTATTCACAAAAATACAGAGATTTGAAATCCGAGGCTATTTTGCTTAATTCTGCTGGACTATAGCCCATGGTTTCAAAATGCACTTTTTTCCTGAATTCGAGAATGACGATTTCTACGATATTGATAGTCACGAGCATCACTTACTGAACACAAATTCGAAAATTTAGCTCTGAGAACCAATTATTCACAAAAATACAGAGATTTGAAATCCGAGGCTATTTTGCTTAATTCTGCTGGACTATAGCCCATGGTTTCAAAATGCACTTTTTTCTATTTCTACGATATTGATAGTCACAAGCATCACTTACTGAACACAAATTCGAAAATTTAGCTCTGAGAACCAATTATTCACAAAAATACAGAGATTTGAAATCCGAGGCTATTTTGCTTAATTCTGCTGGACTATAGCCCATGGTATCAAAATGGACTTTTTTCCTAAATTCTTAAAAGACGATTTCTATGATATTGATAGTCACGAGCATCACTTACTGAACACAAATTCGAAAATTTAGCTCTGAGAACCAATTATTCACAAAAATACAGAGATTTGAAATCCGAGGCTATTTTGCTTAATTCTGCTGGACTATAGCCCATGGTTTCAAAATGCACTTTTTTCTATTTCTACGATATTGATAGTCACAAGCATCACTTACTGAACACAAATTCGAAAATTTAGCTCTGAGAACCAATTATTCACAAAAATACAGAGATTTGAAATCCGAGGCTATTTTGCTTAATTCTGCTGGACTATAGCCCATGGTATCAAAATGGACTTTTTTCCTAAATTCTTAAAAGACGATTTCTATGATATTGATAGTCACGAGCATCACTTACTGAACACAAATTCGAAAATTTAGCTCTGAGAACCAATTATTCACAAAAATACAGAGATTTGAAATCCGAGGCTATTTTGCTTAATTCTGCTGGACTATAGCCCATGGTTTCAAAATGCACTTTTTTCCTGAATTCGAGAATGACGATTTCTACGATATTGATAGTCACGAGCATCACTTACTGAACACAAATTCGAAAATTTAGCTCTGAGAACCAATTATTCACAAAAATACAGAGATTTGAAATCCGAGGCTATTTTGCTTAATTCTGCTGGACTATAGCCCATGGTTTCAAAATGCACTTTTTTCTATTTCTACGATATTGATAGTCACAAGCATCACTTACTGAACACAAATTCGAAAATTTAGCTCTGAGAACCAATTATTCACAAAAATACAGAGATTTGAAATCCGAGGCTATTTTGCTTAATTCTGCTGGACTATAGCCCATGGTATCAAAATGGACTTTTTTCCTAAATTCTTAAAAGACGATTTCTATGATATTGATAGTCACGAGCATCACTTACTGAACACAAATTCGAAAATTTAGCTCTGAGAACCAATTATTCACAAAAATACAGAGATTTGAAATCCGAGGCTATTTTGCTTAATTCTGCTGGACTATAGCCCATGGTTTCAAAATGCACTTTTTTCTATTTCTACGATATTGATAGTCACAAGCATCACTTACTGAACACAAATTCGAAAATTTAGCTCTGAGAACCAATTATTCACAAAAATACAGAGATTTGAAATCCGAGGCTATTTTGCTTAATTCTGCTGGACTATAGCCCATGGTATCAAAATGGACTTTTTTCCTAAATTCTTAAAAGACGATTTCTATGATATTGATAATCATGAGCATCACGTACTGAACACAAATTCGAAAATTTAGCTCTGAGAACCAATTATTCACAAAAATACAGAGATTTGAAATCCGAGGCTATTTTGCTTAATTCTGCTGGACTATAGCCCATGGTATCAAAATGGACTTTTTTCCTAAAATCTTAAAAGACGATTTCTATGATATTGATAATCATGAGCATCACGTACTGAACACAAATTCGAAAATTTAGCTCTGAGAACCAATTATTCACAAAACTACAGAGATTTGAAATCCGAGGCTATTTTGCTTTATTCTGCTGGACTATAGCCCATGGTATCAAATTTGACTTTTTTCCTAAATTCTTAAAAGACGATTTCTATGATATTGATAATCATGAGCATCACGTACTGAACACAAATTCGAAAATTTAGCTCTGAGAACCAATTATTCACAAAAATACAGAGATTTGAAATCCGAGGCTATTTTGATTAATTATGCTGGATTTATAGCGCATGGTTTTAAAATGAACTTTTTTCCTAAATTCTTAAAAGACGATTTCTATGATATTGATAATCATGAGCATCACGTACTGAACACAAATTCGAAAATTAAGCTCTGAGAACCAATTATTCACAAAAATACAGAGATTTGAAATCCGAGGCTATTTTGCTTAATTCTGCTGGACTATAGCCCATGGTATCAAAATGGACTTTTTTCCTAAATTCTTAAAAGACGATTTCTATGATATTGATAATCATGAGCATCACGTACTGAACACAAATTCGAAAATTTAGCTCTGAGAACCAATTATTCACAAAAATACAGAGATTTGAAATCCGAGGCTATTTTGCTTAATTCTGCTGGACTATAGCCCATGGTATCAAAATGGACTTTTTTCCTAAATTCTTAAAAGACGATTTCTATGATATTGATAATCATGAGCATCACGTACTGAACACAAATTCGAAAATTTAGCTCTGAGAACCAATTATTCACAAAAATACAGAGATTTGAAATCCGAGGCTATTTTGCTTAATTCTGCTGGACTATAGCCCATGGTATCAAAATGGACTTTTTTCCTAAAATCTTAAAAGACGATTTCTATGATATTGATAATCATGAGCATCACGTACTGAACACAAATTCGAAAATTTAGCTCTGAGAACCAATTATTCACAAAACTACAGAGATTTGAAATCCGAGGCTATTTTGCTTTATTCTGCTGGACTATAGCCCATGGTATCAAATTTGACTTTTTCCTAAATTCTTAAAAGACGATTTCTATGATATTGATAATCATGAGCATCACGTACTGAACACAAATTCGAAAATTTAGCTCTGAGAACCAATTATTCACAAAAATACAGAGATTTGAAATCCGAGGCTATTTTGCTTAATTCTGCTGGACTATAGCCCATGGTTTCAAAATGCACTTTTTTCCTGAATTCGAGAATGACGATTTCAACGATATTGATAGTCACGAGCATCACTTACTGAACACAAATTCGAAAATTTAGCTCTGAGAACCAATTATTCACAAAAATACAGAGATTTGAAATCCGAGGCTATTTTGCTTAATTCTGCTGGACTATAGCCCATGGTTTCAAAATGCACTTTTTTCCTGAATTCGAGAATGACGATTTCTACGATATTGATAGTCACGAGCATCACTTACTGAACACAAATTCGAAAATTTAGCTCTGAGAACCAATTATTCACAAAAATACAGAGATTTGAAATCCGAGGCTATTTTGCTTAATTCTGCTGGACTATAGCCCATGGTATCAAAATGGACTTTTTTCCTAAATTCTTAAAAGACGATTTCTATGATATTGATAATCATGAGCATCACGTACTGAACACAAATTCGAAAATTTAGCTCTGAGAACCAATTATTCACAAAAATACAGAGATTTGAAATCCGAGGCTATTTTGCTTAATTCTGCTGGACTATAGCCCATGGTTTCAAAATGCACTTTTTTCCTGAATTCGAGAATGACGATTTCTACGATATTGATAGTCACGAGCATCACTTACTGAACACAAATTCGAAAATTTAGCTCTGAGAACCAATTATTCACAAAAATACAGAGATTTGAAATCCGAGGCTATTTTGCTTAATTCTGCTGGACTATAGCCCATGGTTTCAAAATGCACTTTTTTCTATTTCTACGATATTGATAGTCACAAGCATCACTTACTGAACACAAATTCGAAAATTTAGCTCTGAGAACCAATTATTCACAAAAATACAGAGATTTGAAATCCGAGGCTATTTTGCTTAATTCTGCTGGACTATAGCCCATGGTATCAAAATGGACTTTTTTGCTAAATTCTTAAAAGACGATTTCTATGATATTGATAGTCACGAGCATCACTTACTGAACACAAATTCGAAAATTTAGCTCTGAGAACCAATTATTCACAAAAATACAGAGATTTGAAATCCGAGGCTATTTTGCTTAATTCTGCTGGACTATAGCCCATGGTTTCAAAATGCACTTTTTTCCTGAATTCGAGAATGACGATTTCTACGATATTGATAGTCACGAGCATCACTTACTGAACACAAATTCGAAAATTAAGCTCTGAGAACCAATTATTCACAAAAATACAGAGATTTGAAATCCGAGGCTATTTTGCTTAATTCTGCTGGACTATAGCCCATGGTATCAAAATGGACTTTTTTCCTAAATTCTTAAAAGACGATTTCTATGATATTGATAATCATGAGCATCACGTACTGAACACAAATTCGAAAATTTAGCTCTGAGAACCAATTATTCACAAAAATACAGAGATTTGAAATCCGAGGCTATTTTGCTTAATTCTGCTGGACTATAGCCCATGGTATCAAAATGGACTTTTTTCCTAAAATCTTAAAAGACGATTTCTATGATATTGATAATCATGAGCATCACGTACTGAACACAAATTCGAAAATTTAGCTCTGAGAACCAATTATTCACAAAACTACAGAGATTTGAAATCCGAGGCTATTTTGCTTTATTCTGCTGGACTATAGCCCATGGTATCAAATTTGACTTTTTCCTAAATTCTTAAAAGACGATTTCTATGATATTGATAATCATGAGCATCACGTACTGAACACAAATTCGAAAATTTAGCTCTGAGAACCAATTATTCACAAAAATACAGAGATTTGAAATCCGAGGCTATTTTGCTTAATTCTGCTGGACTATAGCCCATGGTTTCAAAATGCACTTTTTTCCTGAATTCGAGAATGACGATTTCAACGATATTGATAGTCACGAGCATCACTTACTGAACACAAATTCGAAAATTTAGCTCTGAGAACCAATTATTCACAAAAATACAGAGATTTGAAATCCGAGGCTATTTTGCTTAATTCTGCTGGACTATAGCCCATGGTTTCAAAATGCACTTTTTTCCTGAATTCGAGAATGACGATTTCTACGATATTGATAGTCACGAGCATCACTTACTGAACACAAATTCGAAAATTTAGCTCTGAGAACCAATTATTCACAAAAATACAGAGATTTGAAATCCGAGGCTATTTTGCTTAATTCTGCTGGACTATAGCCCATGGTATCAAAATGGACTTTTTTCCTAAATTCTTAAAAGACGATTTCTATGATATTGATAATCATGAGCATCACGTACTGAACACAAATTCGAAAATTTAGCTCTGAGAACCAATTATTCACAAAAATACAGAGATTTGAAATCCGAGGCTATTTTGCTTAATTCTGCTGGACTATAGCCCATGGTTTCAAAATGCACTTTTTTCCTGAATTCGAGAATGACGATTTCTACGATATTGATAGTCACGAGCATCACTTACTGAACACAAATTCGAAAATTTAGCTCTGAGAACCAATTATTCACAAAAATACAGAGATTTGAAATCCGAGGCTATTTTGCTTAATTCTGCTGGACTATAGCCCATGGTTTCAAAATGCACTTTTTTCTATTTCTACGATATTGATAGTCACAAGCATCACTTACTGAACACAAATTCGAAAATTTAGCTCTGAGAACCAATTATTCACAAAAATACAGAGATTTGAAATCCGAGGCTATTTTGCTTAATTCTGCTGGACTATAGCCCATGGTATCAAAATGGACTTTTTTCCTAAATTCTTAAAAGACGATTTCTATGATATTGATAGTCACGAGCATCACTTACTGAACACAAATTCGAAAATTTAGCTCTGAGAACCAATTATTCACAAAAATACAGAGATTTGAAATCCGAGGCTATTTTGCTTAATTCTGCTGGACTATAGCCCATGGTTTCAAAATGCACTTTTTTCTATTTCTACGATATTGATAGTCACAAGCATCACTTACTGAACACAAATTCGAAAATTTAGCTCTGAGAACCAATTATTCACAAAAATACAGAGATTTGAAATCCGAGGCTATTTTGCTTAATTCTGCTGGACTATAGCCCATGGTATCAAAATGGACTTTTTTCCTAAATTCTTAAAAGACGATTTCTATGATATTGATAATCATGAGCATCACGTACTGAACACAAATTCGAAAATTTAGCTCTGAGAACCAATTATTCACAAAAATACAGAGATTTGAAATCCGAGGCTATTTTGCTTAATTCTGCTGGACTATAGCCCATGGTATCAAAATGGACTTTTTTCCTAAAATCTTAAAAGACGATTTCTATGATATTGATAATCATGAGCATCACGTACTGAACACAAATTCGAAAATTTAGCTCTGAGAACCAATTATTCACAAAACTACAGAGATTTGAAATCCGAGGCTATTTTGCTTTATTCTGCTGGACTATAGCCCATGGTATCAAATTTGACTTTTTTCCTAAATTCTTAAAAGACGATTTCTATGATATTGATAATCATGAGCATCACGTACTGAACACAAATTCGAAAATTTAGCTCTGAGAACCAATTATTCACAAAAATACAGAGATTTGAAATCCGAGGCTATTTTGATTAATTATGCTGGATTTATAGCGCATGGTTTTAAAATGAACTTTTTTCCTAAATTCTTAAAAGACGATTTCTATGATATTGATAATCATGAGCATCACGTACTGAACACAAATTCGAAAATTTAGCTCTGAGAACCAATTATTCACAAAAATACAGAGATTTGAAATCCGAGGCTATTTTGCTTAATTCTGCTGGACTATAGCCCATGGTTTCAAAATGCACTTTTTTCCTGAATTCGAGAATGACGATTTCTACGATATTGATAGTCACGAGCATCACTTACTGAACACAAATTCGAAAATTAAGCTCTGAGAACCAATTATTCACAAAAATACAGAGATTTGAAATCCGAGGCTATTTTGCTTAATTCTGCTGGACTATAGCCCATGGTATCAAAATGGACTTTTTTCCTAAATTCTTAAAAGACGATTTCTATGATATTGATAATCATGAGCATCACGTACTGAACACAAATTCGAAAATTTAGCTCTGAGAACCAATTATTCACAAAAATACAGAGATTTGAAATCCGAGTCTATTTTGCTTAATTCTGCTGGACTATAGCCCATGGTTTCAAAATGCACTTTTTTCCTGAATTCGAGAATGACGATTTCTACGATATTGATAGTCACGAGCATCACTTACTGAACACAAATTCGAAAATTAAGCTCTGAGAACCAATTATTCACAAAAATACAGAGATTTGAAATCCGAGGCTATTTTGCTTAATTCTGCTGGACTATAGCCCATGGTATCAAAATGGACTTTTTTCCTAAATTCTTAAAAGACGATTTCTATGATATTGATAATCATGAGCATCACGTACTGAACACAAATTCGAAAATTTAGCTCTGAGAACCAATTATTCACAAAAATACAGAGATTTGAAATCCGAGTCTATTTTGCTTAATTCTGCTGGACTATAGCCCATGGTTTCAAAATGCACTTTTTTCCTGAATTCGAGAATGACGATTTCTACGATATTGATAGTCACGAGCATCACGTACTGAACACAAATTCGAAAATTAAGCTCTGAGAACCAATTATTCACAAAAATACAGAGATTTGAAATCCGAGGCTATTTTGCTTAATTCTGCTGGACTATAGCCCATGGTATCAAAATGGACTTTTTTCCTAAATTCTTAAAAGACGATTTCTATGATATTGATAATCATGAGCATCACGTACTGAACACAAATTCGAAAATTTAGCTCTGAGAACCAATTATTCACAAAAATACAGAGATTTGAAATCCGAGTCTATTTTGCTTAATTCTGCTGGACTATAGCCCATGGTTTCAAAATGCACTTTTTTCCTGAATTCGAGAATGACGATTTCTACGATATTGATAGTCACGAGCATCACGTACTGAACACAAATTCGAAAATTTAGCTCTGAGAACCAATTATAAAAATACAGAGATTTGAAATCCGAGGCTATTTTGCTTAATTCTGCTGGACTATAGCCCATGGTTTCAAAATGCACTTTTTTCCTAAATTCTTTAAAGACGATTTCTATGATATTGATAATCATGAGCATCACGTACTGAACACAAATTCGAAAATTTAGCTCTGAGAACCAATTATTCACAAAAATACAGAGATTTGAAATCCGAGGCTATTTTGCTTAATTCTGCTGGACTATAGCCCATGGTTTCAAAATGCACTTTTTTCCTAAATTCTTTAAAGACGATTTCTATGATATGGATAATCATGAGCATCACGTACTGAACACAAATTCGAAAATTTAGCTCTGAGAACCAATTATTCACAAAAATACAGAGATTTGAAATCCGAGGCTGTTTTGCTTAATTCTGCTGGACTATAGCCCACGGTTTCAAAATGGACTTTTTTCCTAAATTCTTAAAAGACGATTTCTATGATATTGATAATCATGAGCATCACGTGCTGAACACAAATTCGAAAATTTAGCTCTGAGAACCAATTATTCACAAAAATACAGAGATTTGAAATCCGAGGCTATTTTGCTTAATTCTGCTGGACTATAGCCCATGGTTTCAAAATGCACTTTTTTCATGAATTCGAGAGTGACGATTTCTACGATATTGGTAGTCACGAGCATCACTTACTGAACACAAATTAGAAAATTTAGCTCTGAGAACCAATTATTCACAAAAATACAGAGATTTGAAATCCGAGGCTATTTTGCTTAATTCTCCTGGACTATAGCCCATGGTTTCAAAATGCACTTTTTTCCTGAATTCGAGAATGACGATTTCTACGATATTGGTAGTCACGAGCATCACTTACTGAACACAAATTCGAAAATTTAGCTCTGAGAACCAATTATTCACAAAAATACAGAGATTTGAAATCCGAGGCTATTTTGCTTAATTCTGCTGGACTATAGCCCATGGTATCAAAATGGACTTTTTTCCTAAAATCTTAAAAGACGATTTCTATGATATTGATAATCATGAGCATCACATACTGAACACAAATTCGAAAATTTAGCTCTGAGAACCAATTATTCACAAAAATACAGAGATTTGAAATCCGAGGCTATTTTGCTTAATTCTGCTGGACTATAGCCCATGGTATCAAAATGGACTTTTTTCCTAAAATCTTAAAAGACGATTTCTATGATATTGATAATCATGAGCATCACGTACTGAACACAAATTCGAAAATTTAGCTCTGAGAACCAATTATTCACAAAACTACAGAGATTTGAAATCCGAGGCTATTTTGCTTTATTCTGCTGGACTATAGCCCATGGTATCAAATTTGACTTTTTTCCTAAATTCTTAAAAGACGATTTCTATGATATTGATAATCATGAGCATCACGTACTGAACACAAATTCGAAAATTTAGCTCTGAGAACCAATTATTCACAAAAATACAGAGATTTGAAATCCGAGGCTATTTTGCTTAATTATGCTGGACTATAGCGCATGGTTTTAAAATGGACTTTTTTCCTAAATTCTTAAAAGACGATTTCTATGATATTGATAATCATGAGCATCACGTACTGAACACAAATTCGAAAATTTAGCTCTGAGAACCAATTATTCACAAAAATACAGAGATTTGAAATCCGAGGCTATTTTGCTTAATTCTGCTGGACTATAGCCCATGGTTTCAAAATACACTTTTTTCCTGAATTCGAGAATGACGATTTCTACGATATTGATAGTCACGAGCATCACTCACTGAACACAAATTCGAAAATTAAGCTCTGAGAACCAATTATTCACAAAAATACAGAGATTTGAAATCCGAGGCTATTTTGCTTAATTCTGCTGGACTATAGCCCATGGTATCAAAATGGACTTTTTTCCTAAATTCTTAAAAGACGATTTCTATGATATTGATAATCATGAGCATCACGTACTGAACACAAATTCGAAAATTTAGCTCTGAGAACCAATTATTCACAAAAATACAGAGATTTGAAATCCGAGTCTATTTTGCTTAATTCTGCTGGACTATAGCCCATGGTTTCAAAATGCACTTTTTTCCTGAATTCGAGAATGACGATTTCTACGATATTGATAGTCACGAGCATCACTTACTGAACACAAATTCGAAAATTAAGCTCTGAGAACCAATTATTCACAAAAATACAGAGATTTGAAATCCGAGGCTATTTTGCTTAATTCTGCTGGACTGCCCATGGTATCAAAATGGACTTTTTTCCTAAATTCTTAAAAGACGATTTCTATGATATTGATAATCATGAGCATCACGTACTGAACACAAATTCGAAAATTTAGCTCTGAGAACCAATTATTCACAAAAATACAGAGATTTGAAATCCGAGTCTATTTTGCTTAATTCTGCTGGACTATAGCCCATGGTTTCAAAATGCACTTTTTTCCTGAATTCGAGAATGACGATTTCTACGATATTGATAGTCACGAGCATCACGTACTGAACACAAATTCGAAAATTTAGCTCTGAGAACCAATTATAAAAATACAGAGATTTGAAATCCGAGGCTATTTTGCTTAATTCTGCTGGGCTATAGCCCATGGTTTCAAAATGCACTTTTTTCCTAAATTCTTTAAAGACGATTTCTATGATATTGATAATCATGAGCATCACGTACTGAACACAAATTCGAAAATTTAGCTCTGAGAACCAATTATTCACAAAAATACAGAGATTTGAAATCCGAGGCTATTTTGCTTAATTCTGCTGGACTATAGCCCATGGTTTCAAAATGCACTTTTTTCCTGAATTCGAGAATGACGATTTCTACGATATTGATAGTCACGAGCATCACGTACTGAACACAAATTCGAAAATTTAGCTCTGAGAACCAATTATTCACAAAAATACAGAGATTTGAAATCCGAGGCTATTTTGCTTAATTCTGCTGGACTATAGCCCATGGTATCAAAATGGACTTTTTTCCTAAATTCTTAAAAGACAATTTCTATGATATTGATAATCATGAGCATCACGTACTGAACTCAAATTCGAAAATTTAGCTCTGAGAACCAATTATTCACAAAAATACAGAGATTTGAAATCCGAGGCTATTTTGCTTAATTCTGCTGGACTATAGCCCATGGTATCAAAATGGACTTTTTTCCTAAATTCTTAAAAGACAATTTCTATGATATTGATAATCATGAGCATCACGTACTGAACTCAAATTCGAAAATTTAGCTCTGAGAACCAATTATAAAAATACAGAGATTTGAAATCCGAGACTATTTTGCTTAATTCTGCTGGACTATAGCCCATGGTTTCAAAATGCACTTTTTTCCTGAATTCGAGAATGACGATTTCTACGATGTTGATAGTCACGAGCATCACTTACTGAACACAAATTCGAAAATTTAGCTCTGAGAACCAATTATTCACAAAAATACAGAGATTTGAAATCCGAGGCTATTTTGCTTAATTCTGCTGGACTATAGCCCATGGTTTCAAAATGCACTTTTTTCCTGAATTCGAGAATGACGATTTCTACGATATTGATAGTCACGAGCATCACGTACTGAACACAAATTCGAAAATTTAGCTCTGAGAACCAATTATAAAAATACAGAGATTTGAAATCCGAGGCTATTTTGCTTAATTCTGCTGGGCTATAGCCCATGGTTTCAAAATGCACTTTTTTCCTAAATTCTTTAAAGACGATTTCTATGATATTGATAATCATGAGCATCACGTACTGAACACAAATTCGAAAATTTAGCTCTGAGAACCAATTATTCACAAAAATACAGAGATTTGAAATCCGAGGCTATTTTGCTTAATTCTGCTGGACTATAGCCCATGGTTTCAAAATGCACTTTTTTCCTGAATTCGAGAATGACGATTTCTACGATATTGATAGTCACGAGCATCACGTACTGAACACAAATTCGAAAATTTAGCTCTGAGAACCAATTATTCACAAAAATACAGAGATTTGAAATCCGAGGCTATTTTGCTTAATTCTGCTGGACTATAGCCCATGGTATCAAAATGGACTTTTTTCCTAAATTCTTAAAAGACAATTTCTATGATATTGATAATCATGAGCATCACGTACTGAACTCAAATTCGAAAATTTAGCTCTGAGAACCAATTATTCACAAAAATACAGAGATTTGAAATCCGAGGCTATTTTGCTTAATTCTGCTGGACTATAGCCCATGGTATCAAAATGGACTTTTTTCCTAAATTCTTAAAAGACAATTTCTATGATATTGATAATCATGAGCATCACGTACTGAACTCAAATTCGAAAATTTAGCTCTGAGAACCAATTATAAAAATACAGAGATTTGAAATCCGAGACTATTTTGCTTAATTCTGCTGGACTATAGCCCATGGTTTCAAAATGCACTTTTTTCCTGAATTCGAGAATGACGATTTCTACGTTGTTGATAGTCACGAGCATCACTTACTGAACACAAATTCGAAAATTTAGCTCTGAGAACCAATTATTCACAAAAATACAGAGATTTGAAATCCGAGGCTATTTTGCTTAATTCTGCTGGACTATAGCCCATGGTTTCAAAATGCACTTTTTTCCTGAATTCGAGAATGACGATTTCTACGATATTGATAGTCACGAGCATCACGTACTGAACACAAATTCGAAAATTTAGCTCTGAGAACCAATTATAAAAATACAGAGATTTGAAATCCGAGGCTATTTTGCTTAATTCTGCTGGACTATAGCCCATGGTATCAATATGGACTTTTTTCCTAAATTCTTAAAAGACAATTTCTATGATATTGATAATCATGAGCATCACGTACTGAACTCAAATTCGAAAATTTAGCTCTGAGAACCAATTATAAAAATACAGAGATTTGAAATCCGAGGCTATTTTGCTTAATTCTGCTGGACTATAGCCCATGGTATCAAAATGGACTTTTTTCCTAAATTCTTAAAAGACAATTTCTATGATATTGATAATCATGAGCATCACGTACTGAACTCAAATTCGAAAATTTAGCTCTGAGAACCAATTATTCACAAAAATACAGAGATTTGAAATCCGAGGCTATTTTGCTTAATTCTGCTGGACTATAGCCCATGGTATCAAAATGGACTTTTTTCCTAAATTCTTAAAAGACAATTTCTATGATATTGATAATCATGAGCATCACGTACTGAACTCAAATTCGAAAATTTAGCTCTGAGAACCAATTATAAAAATACAGAGATTTGAAATCCGAGGCTATTTTGCTTAATTCTGCTGGACTATAGCCCATGGTATCAAAATGGAGTTTTTTTCCTAAATTCTTAAAAGACGATTTCTATGATATTGATAATCATGAGCATCACGTACTGAACACAAATTCGAAAATTTAGCTCTGAGAACCAATTATTCACAAAAATACAGAGATTTGAAATCCGAGGCTATTTTGCTTAATTCTGCTGGACTATAGCCCATGGTTTCAAAATGCACTTTTTTCCTGAATTCGAGAATGACGATTTCTACGATATTGATAGTCACGAGCATCACGTACTGAACACAAATTCGAAAATTTAGCTCTGAGAACCAATTATTCACAAAAATACAGAGATTTGAAATCCGAGGCTATTTTACTTAATTCTGCTGGACTATAGCCCATGGTATCAAAATGGACTTTTTTCCTAAATTCTTAAAAGACGATTTCTATGATATTGATAATCATGAGCATCACGTACTGAACACAAATTCGAAAATTTAGCTCTGAGAACCAATTTTAAAAATACAGAGATTTGAAATCCGAGGCTATTTTGCTTAATTCTGCTGGACTATAGCCCATGGTATCAAAATGGACTTTTTTCCTAAATTCTTAAAAGACAATTTCTATGATATTGATAATCATGAGCATCACGTACTGAACTCAAATTCGAAAATTTAGCTCTGAGAACCAATTATTCACAAAAATACAGAGATTTGAAATCCGAGGCTATTTTGCTTAATTCTGCTGGACTATAGCCCATGGTTTCAAAATGCACTTTTTTCCTGAATTCGAGAATGACGATTTCTACGATGTTGATAGTCACGAGCATCACTTACTGAACACAAATTCGAAAATTTAGCTCTGAGAACCAATTATTCACAAAAATACAGAGATTTGAAACCCGAGGCTATTTCGCTTAATTCTGCTGGACTATAGCCCATGGTATCAAAATGGACTTTTTTCCTAAATTCTTAAAAGACGATTTCTATGATATTGATAATCATGAGCATCACGTACTGAACACAAATTCGAAAATTTAGCTCTGAGAACCAATTATTCACAAAAATACAGAGATTTGAAATCCGAGGCTATTTTGCTTAATTCTGCTGGACTATAGCCCATGGTTTCAAAATGCACTTTTTTCCTGAATTCGAGAATGACGATTTCTACGATATTGATAGTCACGAGCATCACTTACTGAACACAAATTCGAAAATTTAGCTCTGAGAACCAATTATTCACAAAAATACAGAGATTTGAAATCCGAGGCTACTTTGCTTAATTCTGCTGGACTATAGCCCATGCTATCAAAATGGACTTTTTTCCTAAATTCTTAAAAGACGATTTCTATGATATTGATAATCATGAGCATCACGTACTGAACACAAATTCGAAAATTTAGCTCTGAGAACCAATTATTCACAAAAATACAGAGATTTGAAATCCTGGGCTATTTTGCTTAATTCTGCTGGACTATAGCCCATGGTTTCAAAATGCACTTTTTTCCTGAATTCGAGAATGACGATTTCTACGATATTGATAGTCACGAGCATCATTTACTGAACACAAATTCGAAAATTTAGCTCTGAGAACCAATTATTCACAAAAATACAGAGATTTGAAATCCGAGGCTATTTTGCTTAATTCTGCTGGACTATAGCCCATGGTTTCAAAATGCACTTTTTTCCTAAATTCTTAAAAGACGATTTCTATGATATTGATAATCATGAGCATCACGTACTGAACACAAATTCGAAAATTTAGCTCTGAGAACCAATTATTCACAAAAATACAGAGATTTGAAATCCGAGGCTATTTTGCTTAATTCTGCTGGACTATAGCCCATGGTTTCAAAATGCACTTTTTTCCTGAATTCGAGAATGACGATTTCTATGATATTGATAGTCACGAGCATCACGCACTGAACACAAATTCGAAAATTTAGCTCTGAGAACCAATTATTCACAAAAATACAGAGATTTGATCTCCGAGGCTATTTTGCTTAATTCTGCTGGACTATAGCCCATGGTTTCAAAATGCACTTTTTTCCTGAATTCGAGAATGACGATTTCTATGATATTGATAGTCACGAGCATCACGCACTGAACACAAATTCGAAAATTTAGCTCTGAGAACCAATTATTCACAAAAATACAGAGATTTGAAATCCGAGGCTACTTTACTTAATTCTGCTGGACTATAGCCCATGCTATCAAAATGGACTTTTTTCCTAAATTCTTAAAAGACGATTTCTATGATATTGATAATCATGAGCATCACGTACTGAACACAAATTCGAAAATTTAGCTCTGAGAACCAATTATTCACAAAAATGCAGAGATTTGAAATCCTGGGCTATTTTGCTTAATTCTGCTGGACTATAGCCCATGGTTTCAAAATGCACTTTTTTCCTGAATTCGAGAATGACGATTTCTACGATATTGATAGTCACGAGCATCATTTACTGAACACAAATTCGAAAATTTAGCTCTGAGAACCAATTATTCACAAAAATACAGAGATTTGAAATCCGAGGCTACTTTACTTAATTCTGCTGGACTATAGCCCATGCTATCAAAATGGACTTTTTTCCTAAATTCTTAAAAGACGATTTCTACGATATTGATAATCATGAGCATCACGTACTGAACACAAATTCGAAAATTTAGCTCTGAGAACCAATTATTCACAAAAATACAGAGATTTGAAATCCGAGGCTATTTTGCTTAATTCTGCTGGACTATAGCCCATGGTATCAAAATGGACTTTTTTCCTAAATTCTTAAAAGACGATTCCTATGATATTGATAATCATGAGCATCACGTACTGAACACAAATTCGAAAATTTAGCTCTGAGAACCAATTATTCACAAAAATACAGAGATTTGAAATCCGAGGCTATTTTGCTTAATTCTGCTGGACTATAGCCCATGGTTTCAAAATGCACTTTTTTCCTAAATTCTTAAAAGACGATTTCTATGATATTGATAATCATGAGCATCACATACTGAACACAAATTCGAAAATTTAGCTCTGAGAACCAATTATTCACAAAAATACAGAGATTTGATATCCGAGGCTATTTTGCTTAATTCTGCTGGACTATAGCCCATGGTATCAAAATGGACTTTTTTCCTAAATTCTTAAAAGACGATTCCTATGATATTGATAATCATGAGCATCACGTACTGAACACAAATTCGAAAATTTAGCTCTGAGAACCAATTATTCACAAAAATACAGAGATTTGAAATCCGAGGCTATTTTGCTTAATTCTGCTGGACTATAGCCCATGGTTTCAAAATGCACTTTTTTCCTGAATTCGAGAATGACGATTTCTATGATATTGATAGTCACGAGCATCACGCACTGAACACAAATTCGAAAATTTAGCTCTGAGAACCAATTATTCACAAAAATACAGAGATTTGAAATCCGAGGCTATTTTACTTAATTCTGCTGGACTATAGCCCATGGTATCAAAATGGACTTTTTTCCTAAATTCTTAAAAGACGATTTCTATGATATTGATAATCATGAGCATCACGTACTGAACACAAATTCGAAAATTTAGCTCTGAGAACCAATTATTCACAAAAATACAGAGATTTGATCTCCGAGGCTATTTTGCTTAATTCTGCTGGACTATAGCCCATGGTTTCAAAATGCACTTTTTTCCTGAATTCGAGAATGACGATTTCTATGATATTGATAGTCACGAGCATCACGCACTGAACACAAATTCGAAAATTTAGCTCTGAGAACCAATTATTCACAAAAATACAGAGATTTGAAATCCGAGGCTACTTTACTTAATTCTGCTGGATTAAAGCCCATGGTATCAAAATGGACTTTTTTCCTAAATTCTTAAAAGACGATTTCTACGATATTGATAATCATGAGCATCACGTACTGAACACAAATTCGAAAATTTAGCTCTGAGAACCAATTATTCACAAAAATACAGAGATTTGAAATCCGAGGCTACTTTACTTAATTCTGCTGGACTATAGCCCATGGTATCAAAATGGACTTTTTTCCTAAATTCTTAAAAGACGATTTCTATGATATTGATAATCATGAGCATCACGTACTGAACACAAATTCGAAAATTTAGCTCTGAGAACCAATTATTCACAAAAATACAGAGATTTGATCTCCGAGGCTATTTTGCTTAATTCTGCTGGACTATAGCCCATGGTTTCAAAATGCACTTTTTTCCTGAATTCGAGAATGACGATTTCTATGATATTGATAGTCACGAGCATCACGCACTGAACACAAATTCGAAAATTTAGCTCTGAGAACCAATTATTCACAAAAATACAGAGATTTGAAATCCGAGGCTACTTTACTTAATTCTGCTGGATTAAAGCCCATGGTATCAAAATGGACTTTTTTCCTAAATTCTTAAAAGACGATTTCTACGATATTGATAATCATGAGCATCACGTACTGAACACAAATTCGAAAATTTAGCTCTGAGAACCAATTATTCACAAAAATACAGAGATTTGAAATCCGAGGCTATTTTGCTTAATTCTGCTGGACTATAGCCCATGGTATCAAAATGGACTTTTTTCCTAAATTCTTAAAAGACGATTTCTATGATATTGATAATCATGAGCATCACGTACTGAACACAAATTCGAAAATTTAGCTCTGAGAACCAATTATTCACAAAAATACAGAGATTTGATATCCGAGGCTATTTTGCTTAATTCTGCTGGACTATAGCCCATGGTTTCAAAATGCACTTTTTTCCTGAATTCGAGAATGACGATTTCTATGATATTGATAGTCACGAGCATCACGTACTGAACACAAATTCGAAAATTTAGCTCTGAGAACCAATTATTCACAAAAATACAGAGATTTGAAATCCGAGGCTATTTTGCTTAATTCTGCTGGACTATAGCCCATGGTTTCAAAATGCACTTTTTTCCTGAATTCGAGAATGACGATTTCTATGATATTGATATTCACGAGCATCACATACTGAACACAAATTCGAAAATTTAGCTCTGAGAACCAATTATTCACAAAAATACAGAGATTTGAAATCCGAGGCTATTTTGCTTAATTCTGCTGGACTATAGCCCATGGTTTCAAAATGCACTTTTTTCCTAAATTCTTAAAAGACGATTTCTATGCTATTGATAATCATGAGCATCACGTACTGAACACAAATTCGAAAATTTAGCTCTGAGAACCAATTATTCACAAAAATACAGAGATTTGATATCCGAGGCTATTTTGCTTAATTCTGCTGGATTAAAGCCCATGGTATCAAAATGGACTTTTTTCCTAAATTCTTAAAAGACGATTTCTACGATATTGATAATCATGAGCATCACGTACTGAACACAAATTCGAAAATTTAGCTCTGAGAACCAATTATTCACAAAAATACAGAGATTTGAAATCCGAGGCTATTTTGCTTAATTCTGCTGGACTATAGCCCATGGTTTCAAAATGCACTTTTTTCCTGAATTCGAGAATGACGATTTCTATGATATTGATAGTCACGAGCATCACGTACTGAACACAAATTCGAAAATTTAGCTCTGAGAACCAATTATTCACAAAAATACAGAGATTTGAAATCCGAGGCTATTTTACTTAATTCTGCTGGACTATAGCCCATGGTATCAAAATGGACTTTTTTCCTAAATTCTTAAAAGACGATTTCTATGATATTGATAATCATGAGCATCACGTACTGAACACAAATTCGAAAATTTAGCTCTGAGAACCAATCATTCACAAAAATACAGAGATTTGATCTCCGAGGCTATTTTGCTTAATTCTGCTGGACTATAGCCCATGGTTTCAAAATGCACTTTTTTCCTGAATTCGAGAATGACGATTTCTACGATATTGATAGTCACGAGCATCACTTACTGAACACAAATTCGAAAATTTAGCTCTGAGAACCAATTATTCACAAAAATACAGAGATTTGAAATCCGAGGCTACTTTGCTTAATTCTGCTGGACTATAGCCCATGCTATCAAAATGGACTTTTTTCCTAAATTCTTAAAAGACGATTTCTATGATATTGATAATCATGAGCATCACGTACTGAACACAAATTCGAAAATTTAGCTCTGAGAACCAATTATTCACAAAAATGCAGAGATTTGAAATCCGAGGCTATTTTGCTTAATTCTGCTGGACTATAGCCCATGGTATCAAAATGGACTTTTTTCCTAAATTCTTAAAAGACGATTTCTATGATATTGATAATCATGAGCATCACGTACTGAACACAAATTCGAAAATTTAGCTCTGAGAACCAATCATTCACAAAAATACAGAGATTTGATCTCCGAGGCTATTTTGCTTAATTCTGCTGGACTATAGCCCATGGTTTCAAAATGCACTTTTTTCCTGAATTCGAGAATGACGATTTCTACGATATTGATAGTCACGAGCATCACTTACTGAACACAAATTCGAAAATTTAGCTCTGAGAACCAATTATTCACAAAAATACAGAGATTTGAAATCCGAGGCTACTTTGCTTAATTCTGCTGGACTATAGCCCATGCTATCAAAATGGACTTTTTTCCTAAATTCTTAAAAGACGATTTCTACGATATTGATAATCATGAGCATCACGTACTGAACACAAATTCGAAAATTTAGCTCTGAGAACCAATTATTCACAAAAATACAGAGATTTGAAATCCGAGGCTATTTTGCTTAATTCTGCTGGACTATAGCCCATGGTTTCAAAATGCACTTTTTTCCTGAATTCGAGAATGACGATTTCTATGATATTGATAGTCACGAGCATCACGTACTGAACACAAATTCGAAAATTTAGCTCTGAGAACCAATTATTCACAAAAATACAGAGATTTGAAATCCGAGGCTATTTTACTTAATTCTGCTGGACTATAGCCCATGGTATCAAAATGGACTTTTTTCCTAAATTCTTAAAAGACGATTTCTATGATATTGATAATCATGAGCATCACGTACTGAACACAAATTCGAAAATTTAGCTCTGAGAACCAATTATTCACAAAAATGCAGAGATTTGAAATCCGAGGCTATTTTGCTTAATTCTGCTGGACTATAGCCCATGGTATCAAAATGGACTTTTTTCCTAAATTCTTAAAAGACGATTTCTATGATATTGATAATCATGAGCATCACGTACTGAACACAAATTCGAAAATTTAGCTCTGAGAACCAATCATTCACAAAAATACAGAGATTTGATCTCCGAGGCTATTTTGCTTAATTCTGCTGGACTATAGCCCATGGTTTCAAAATGCACTTTTTTCCTGAATTCGAGAATGACGATTTCTACGATATTGATAGTCACGAGCATCACTTACTGAACACAAATTCGAAAATTTAGCTCTGAGAACCAATTATTCACAAAAATACAGAGATTTGAAATCCGAGGCTACTTTGCTTAATTCTGCTGGACTATAGCCCATGCTATCAAAATGGACTTTTTTCCTAAATTCTTAAAAGACGATTTCTATGATATTGATAATCATGAGCATCACGTACTGAACACAAATTCGAAAATTTAGCTCTGAGAACCAATTATTCACAAAAATGCAGAGATTTGAAATCCGAGGCTATTTTGCTTAATTCTGCTGGATTAAAGCCCATGGTATCAAAATGGACTTTTTTCCTAAATTCTTAAAAGACGATTTCTACGATATTGATAATCATGAGCATCACGTACTGAACACAAATTCGAAAATTTAGCTCTGAGAACCAATTATTCACAAAAATACAGAGATTTGAAATCCGAGGCTATTTTGCTTAATTCTGCTGGACTATAGCCCATGGTTTCAAAATGCACTTTTTTCCTGAATTCGAGAATGACGATTTCTACGATATTGATAGTCACGAGCATCACGTACTGAACACAAATTCGAAAATTTAGCTCTGAGAACCAATTATTCACAAAAATACAGAGATTTGAAATCCGAGGCTACTTTGCTTAATTCTGCTGGACTATAGCCCATGCTATCAAAATGGACTTTTTTCCTAAATTCTTAAAAGACGATTTCTATGATATTGATAATCATGAGCATCACGTACTGAACACAAATTCGAAAATTTAGCTCTGAGAACCAATTATTCACAAAAATGCAGAGATTTGAAATCCTGGGCTATTTTGCTTAATTCTGCTGGACTATAGCCCATGCTATCAAAATGGACTTTTTTCCTAAATTCTTAAAAGACGATTTCTATGATATTGATAATCATGAGCATCACGTACTGAACACAAATTCGAAAATTTAGCTCTGAGAACCAATTATTCACAAAAATACAGAGATTTGAAATCCGAGGCTATTTTGCTTAATTCTGCTGGACTATAGCCCATGGTTTCAAAATGCACTTTTTTCCTAAATTCTTAAAAGACGATTGCTATGATATTGATAATCATGAGCATCACGTACTGAACACAAATTCGAAAATTTAGCTCTGAGAACCAATTATTCACAAAAATACAGAGATTTGATATCCGAGGCTATTTTGCTTAATTCTGCTGGACTATAGCCCATGGTATCAAAATGGACTTTTTTCCTAAATTCTTAAAAGACGATTCCTATGATATTGATAATCATGAGCATCACGTACTGAACACAAATTCGAAAATTTATCTCTGAGAACCAATTATTCACAAAAATACAGAGATTTGAAATCCGAGGCTATTTTGCTTAATTCTGCTGGACTATAGCCCATGGTTTCAAAATGCACTTTTTTCCTGAATTCGAGAATGACGATTTCTATGATATTGATAGTCACGAGCATCACGTACTGAACACAAATTCGAAAATTTAGCTCTGAGAACCAATTATTCACAAAAATACAGAGATTTGAAATCCGAGGCTATTTTGCTTAATTCTGCTGGACTATAGCCCATGGTTTCAAAATGCACTTTTTTCCTGAATTCGAGAATGACGATTTCTATGATATTGATAGTCACGAGCATCACGTACTGAACACAAATTCGAAAATTTAGCTCTGAGAACCAATTATTCACAAAAATACAGAGATTTGAAATCCGAGGCTATTTTGCTTAATTCTGCTGGACTATAGCCCATGGTTTCAAAATGCACTTTTTTCCTAAATTCTTAAAAGACGATTTCTATGATATTGATAAACATGAGCATCACGTACTGAACACAAATTCGAAAATTTAGCTCTGAGAACCAATTATTCACAAAAATACAGAGATTTGAAATCCGAGGCTATTTTGCTTAATTCTCCTGGACTATAGCCCATGGTTTCAAAATGGACTTTTTTCCTAAATTCTTAAAAGACGATTTCTATGATATTGATAATCATGAGCATCACGTACTGAACACAAATTTGAAAATTTAGCTCTGAGAACCATTTATTCACAAAAATACAGAGATTTGAAATCCGAGGCTATTTTGCTTAATTCTGCTGGACTATAGCCCATGGTTTCAAAATGCACTTTTTTCTTGAATTCGAGAATGACGATTTCTACGATATTGATAGTCACGAGCATCACTTACTGAACACAAATTCGAAAATTTAGCTCTGAGAACCAATTATTCACAAAAATACAGAGATTTGAAATCCGATGCTATTTTGCTTAATTCTGCTGGACTATAGCCCATGGTATCAAAATGGACTTTTTTCCTAAATTGTTAAAAGACGATTTCTATGATATTGATAGTCATGAGCATCACGTACTGAACACAAATTCGAAAATTTAGCTCTGAGAACCAATTATTCACAAAAATACAGAGATTTGAAATCCGAGGCTATTTTGCTTAATTCTGCTGGACTATAGCCCATGTTATCAAAATGGACTTTTTTCCTAAATTCTTAAAAGACGATTTCTATGATATTGATAATCATGAGCATCACGTACTGAACACAAATTCGAAAATTTAGCTCTGAGAACCAATTATTCACAAAAATACAGAGATTTGAAATCCGAGGCTATTTTGCTTAATTCTGCTGGACTATAGCCCATGGTTTCAAAATGCACTTTTTTCCTGAATGCGAGAATGACGATTTCTACGATATTGATAGTCACGAGCATCATTTACTGAACACAAATTCGAAAATTTAGCTCTGAGAACCAATTATTCACAAAAATACAGAGATTTGAAATCCGAGGCTATTTTGCTTAATTCTGCTGGACTATAGCCCATGGTTTCAAAATGCACTTTTTTCCTGAATTCGCAAATGACGATTTCTATGATATTGATAATCATAAGCATCACGTTCTGAACACAAATTTGAAAATTTAGCTCTGAGAACCAATTATTCACAAAAATACAGAGATTTGAAATCCGAGGCTATTTTGCTTAATTCTGCTGGACTATAGCCCATGTTATCAAAATGGACTTTTTTCCTAAATTCTTAAAAGACGATTTCTATGATATTGATAATCATGAGCATCACTTACTGAACACAAATTCGAAAATTTAGCTCTGAGAACCAATTATTCACAAAAATACAGAGATTTGAAATCCGAGACTATTTTGCTTAATTCTGCTGGACTATAGCCCATGGTTTCAAAATGCACTTTTTTCCTGAATGCGAGAATGACGATTTCTACGATATTGATAGTCACGAGCATCATTTACTGAACACAAATTCGAAAATTTAGCTCTGAGAACCAATTATTCACAAAAATACAGAGATTTGAAATCCGAGGCTATTTTGCTTAATTCTGCTGGACTATAGCCCATGGTTTCAAAATGCACTTTTTTCCTGAATTCGCAAATGACGATTTCTATGATATTGATAATCATAAGCATCACGTTCTGAACACAAATTTGAAAATTTAGCTCTGAGAACCAATTATTCACAAAAATACAGAGATTTGAAATCCGAGGCTATTTTGCTTAATTCTGCTGGACTATAGCCCATGTTATCAAAATGGACTTTTTTCCTAAATTCTTAAAAGACGATTTCTATGATATTGATAATCATGAGCATCACTTACTGAACACAAATGCGAAAATTTAGCTCTGAGAACCAATTATTCACAAAAATACAGAGATTTGAAATCCGAGACTATTTTGCTTAATTCTGCTGGACTATAGCCCATGGTTTCAAAATGCACTTTTTTCCTGAATTCGCAAATGACGATTTCTATGATATTGATAATCATAAGCATCACGTTCTGAACACAAATTTGAAAATTTAGCTCTGAGAACCAATTATTCACAAAAATACAGAGATTTGAAATCCGAGGCTATTTTGCTTAATTCTGCTGGACTATAGCCCATGTTATCAAAATGGACTTTTTTCCTAAATTCTTAAAAGACGATTTCTATGATATTGATAATCATGAGCATCACTTACTGAACACAAATTCGAAAATTTAGCTCTGAGAACCAATTATTCACAAAAATACAGAGATTTGAAATCCGAGACTATTTTGCTTAATTCTGCTGGACTATAGCCCATGTTATCAAAATGGACTTTTTTCCTAAATTCTTAAAAGACGATTTCTATGATATTGATAATCATGAGCATCACTTACTGAACACAAATTCGAAAATTTAGCTCTGAGAACCAATTATTCACAAAAATACAGAGATTTGAAATCCGAGGCTATTTTGCTTAATTCTGCTGGACTATAGCCCATGGTTTCAAAATGCACTTTTTTCCTGAATTCGCAAATGACGATTTCTATGATATTGATAATCATAAGCATCACGTTCTGAACACAAATTTGAAAATTTAGCTCTGAGAACCAATTATTCACAAAAATACAGAGATTTGAAATCCGAGGCTATTTTGCTTAATTCTGCTGGACTATAGCCCATGTTATCAAAATGGACTTTTTTCCTAAATTCTTAAAAGACGATTTCTATGATATTGATAATCATGAGCATCACTTACTGAACACAAATTCGAAAATTTAGCTCTGAGAACCAATTATTCACAAAAATACAGAGATTTGAAATCCGAGACTATTTTGCTTAATTCTGCTGGACTATAGCCCATGGTTTCAAAATGCACTTTTTTCCTGAATGCGAGAATGACGATTTCTACGATATTGATAGTCACGAGCATCATTTACTGAACACAAATTCGAAAATTTAGCTCTGAGAACCAATTATTCACAAAAATACAGAGATTTGAAATCCGAGGCTATTTTGCTTAATTCTGCTGGACTATAGCCCATGGTTTCAAAATGCACTTTTTTCCTGAATTCGCAAATGACGATTTCTATGATATTGATAATCATAAGCATCACGTTCTGAACACAAATTTGAAAATTTAGCTCTGAGAACCAATTATTCACAAAAATACAGAGATTTGAAATCCGAGGCTATTTTGCTTAATTCTGCTGGACTATAGCCCATGGTTTCAAAATGCACTTTTTTCCTGAATTCGCAAATGACGATTTCTATGATATTGATAATCATAAGCATCACGTTCTGAACACAAATTTGAAAATTTAGCTCTGAGAACCAATTATTCACAAAAATACAGAGATTTGAAATCCGAGACTATTTTGCTTAATTCTGCTGGACTATAGCCCATGGTTTCAAAATGCACTTTTTTCCTGAATTCGCAAATGACGATTTCTATGATATTGATAATCATAAGCATCACGTTCTGAACACAAATTTGAAAATTTAGCTCTGAGAACCAATTATTCACAAAAATACAGAGATTTGAAATCCGAGGCTATTTTGCTTAATTCTGCTGGACTATAGCCCATGTTATCAAAATGGACTTTTTTCCTAAATTCTTAAAAGACGATTTCTATGATATTGATAATCATGAGCATCACTTACTGAACACAAATTCGAAAATTTAGCTCTGAGAACCAATTATTCACAAAAATACAGAGATTTGAAATCCGAGACTATTTTGCTTAATTCTGCTGGACTATAGCCCATGGTTTCAAAATGCACTTTTTTCCTGAATTCGCAAATGACGATTTCTATGATATTGATAATCATAAGCATCACGTTCTGAACACAAATTTGAAAATTTAGCTCTGAGAACCAATTATTCACAAAAATACAGAGATTTGAAATCCGAGGCTATTTTGCTTAATTCTGCTGGACTATAGCCCATGTTATCAAAATGGACTTTTTTCCTAAATTCTTAAAAGACGATTTCTATGATATTGATAATCATGAGCATCACTTACTGAACACAAATTCGAAAATTTAGCTCTGAGAACCAATTATTCACAAAAATACAGAGATTTGAAATCCGAGACTATTTTGCTTAATTCTGCTGGACTATAGCCCATGGTTTCAAAATGCACTTTTTTCCTGAATGCGAGAATGACGATTTCTACGATATTGATAGTCACGAGCATCATTTACTGAACACAAATTCGAAAATTTAGCTCTGAGAACCAATTATTCACAAAAATACAGAGATTTGAAATCCGAGGCTATTTTGCTTAATTCTGCTGGACTATAGCCCATGGTTTCAAAATGCACTTTTTTCCTGAATTCGCAAATGACGATTTCTATGATATTGATAATCATAAGCATCACGTTCTGAACACAAATTTGAAAATTTAGCTCTGAGAACCAATTATTCACAAAAATACAGAGATTTGAAATCCGAGGCTATTTTGCTTAATTCTGCTGGACTATAGCCCATGTTATCAAAATGGACTTTTTTCCTAAATTCTTAAAAGACGATTTCTATGATATTGATAATCATGAGCATCACTTACTGAACACAAATTCGAAAATTTAGCTCTGAGAACCAATTATTGACAAAAATAGAGAGATTTGAAATCCGAGGCTATTTTGCTTAATTCTGCTGGACTATAGCCCATGGTTTCAAAATGCACTTTTTTCGTGAATTCGCAAATGACGATTTCTAAGATATTCATCATCATGAGCATCACTAACTGAACACAAATTTTAAAATTTAGCTCTGAGAACCAATTATTGACAAAACTAGAGAGATTTGAAATCCGAGGCTATTTTGCTTAATTCTGCTGGACTATAGCCCGTGGTTTCAAAATGCACTTTTTTCGTGAATTCGCAAATGACGATTTCTAAGATATTCATCATCATGAGCATCACTAACTGAACACAAATTTTAAAATTTAGCTCTGAGAACCAATTATTGACAAAACTAGAGAGATTTGAAATCCGAGGCTATTTTGCTTAATTCTGCTGGACTATAGCCCATGGTTTCAAAATGGACTTTTTTCCTAAATTCTTAAAAGACGATTTCTATGGTATTGATAATCATGAGCATCACGTACTGAACACAAATTCGAAAATCACTCTCCGTTCATCACTCGTAGTGAACAGTCGACAGTGATTTTTTCAAGTGGTGGTGTTAACAAAATTTAAAAACAAAAAAAAAACTGGGCAAAAAAAAACATTTTTGCAGAACAGGCAAAACGCGAGTAATTTTACTCGCACAACAAAAAAAAAATAAGTAATAAAAGACAAAAACAAATCTAAACAAGACCGAAATAAAAAAAAAAAATATATCGGAGTGCAGGTATATTTTTTTTTAAGTGAGCAATGCCTCCCACGGGGGAGAGTACGGTGGAAATTCACGATGTAGTTACTCGTGAAATGTATTTAGCTGCAGTAGCACTCATTGAAAAACTACAAAAAGAGGTGAAAGAGTTGAGGAAAAAATCAGCAGGTACAGACAGCGATAGCTCTTTCACCCAAATAACCAAAAGGCGGCGTGTACCCAAAAGTACAAAAAAAACAACAGCAACAACAACAGCAACCACTAATAAAAAATCGTTTTCACTTCTCGACGACGACAATAGCGAGCGGGCCATCGAAATGACGTTCGATGACACTGAACCAACAACAACGAGTACTTTGCTTGCAGAACTGAAAGCAAAGAATGAGCAGCAAAGGAAAGATGAAAGCCAAAGCCGGTTGCTAAAACAACAAGATCAGCAACAGAACAAGCAACAGCACACCAAACAGCAGAACAAACAACAGAACAAACAACAGAACGAGCAAAAACAACAGCAACAAATGCAAAAGACAACGAAGACAAAAGTGCCACCAATCTACACTTACAGGATGTTGCTGAAAGAAACGGTAAGTCTTTGTAAATCGGCCATAGGTAGTGATTTTTATGTAAAAAGACTAGGAGAAGATAGGCATGCGATATATTGTTCCACTCTGGAGCAATATAAAATAATAAAAGATCTGCTGAAGGATTCAACGACTGAGTTCTTTACTCTTACACCAAAAGCAGAAAAGCTGCAAACAATGCTTTTGCGTGGACTGGAACCAACCTCGGATCCGGAAGAGATTCTTCGTGAATTGAAAACGAAGGAAAGCGATGACCTCGAGTTTGTGGGGGTAAAGCCTTACGTCACACCAAGGGCTAAAAGTGAGAAGCGTGCGTTACCATTCTTTCTGGTTTCACTCACTCCCAACAGTAAATTGGATAGTTTAAGAAAAATCAAGTTCTTGAATTACCAGGTTATATCATGGGAAAAAATAAATAGACGAGGAGACATTGTTCAATGTGTCCAGTGTCAAAGGTTCGGTCACGTCGCATCTAACTGTAATATGCAGCTAGGTGCGTCAAGTGCAGCAAGTTCCACAAAGCAGAGGATTGTCCGCTGGGCAAGGAAAAATCCGAAAATAGGGAACAGCTTAAGTGTATCTTATGTAGTAACTCGGGGCATACCGCGAACTATAGGGGATGCCCCCAGTATCAATATGTAAAAAAATTAAATCTGACTCGGCAAAAGAAGGTTGAGTTAATAAGGCCACCCGCTCGTATTCAAACTCCAGCCGTCACTCCCCAGGTATCTTTCGCCCAAATGGTTTCAGGTCGGGGAAAGACGGTACAACAACAAAATATGGTTACTCCACAGGCCCAGGTGCCGAAAGTACCTCAGGCTGATGTTATGACTGTTTTGCTATCTATACAAGCACAGATAAGTCGTATGCAACAGCAACTACAAGAACAGGCGACACGGGTGAACCATATTTACGCGCTTCTTCCGAGCCTAACGCACCTTCAGCCGTAATGCGTACGCTGGGGAAAAGACCCTTAAAGATAATGGCAGTTAATGTTAATTCAATAGTAAGTGTCGAGAAACGAGCCGCACTATTTAAATTTCTTAAAGACCACGCCCCTGATGTACTTTTGGCTAGCGAAACTAAACTAAACAAAAGACATAAATTGAGGCATAACAATTACATTATTCTAAGAAGAGACCGGCCCGACTCCCAAGGAGGTGGTGTTGCAATATTTATTAAAAAAGAATTAAGTTTTAAAGCAGTATACAGTGGTGAAGTGCGGAGATTCCGAGAACTAGAGGTCTGCATCGTGTGCATCCATCTCCGTAGTGGAAAACGGATGTACATGATTGCAGCCTATGCTCCTGAAGCTAATCAACCTACTTCTTTTATCACAGAACTCGAGACGCTTTTTAGATGCCTACAGCTGGAGTCAGAGGAAAACTATTTTCTTTTGGCGGGAGATTTAAATGCTAAACACGGTAATTGGGGAAACAAAACTTCTAATACCAGAGGGAACTCACTATTTAATTGGTGGGGCTTACACAATGTCGAGTACAGGCTCGATTTAAAAGCAACAAGTAGTCCGTCCTTTCCGAGCAGCGGCTCTTATCTAGATCTAATGCTTTTTGACACAAGACTTAAACTTACTGGAACAGATCAACGGACTATTAACTGTTTAGATACATTTGTATACGAAAGTGACCATTGCGGATTTTGCGCCGAAATAACAATTCCTGACGAAGTTGCGGAGTTAGATGAGTTTGTCCAAACGTACTCCTACGATTATAGTAGGACGCGTTGGGCACGCTTTTCTACAGCTTTGACAAGAGCAATATCCTCCAGCCTGCTCAATCCACCGTCCAATAGAAATTTGACGAATGAGGAGATTGATAATTTCCTCAAACAGATGAACGAGACCATTAAACAAACTATGGAAAGAACGATACCAAAGTTTCCACAAACTGACAACAACGACATATACAGCAACACAACAACTGACGCACTACACAAACAAAAAAGTAGACTCCTATCACGACTAAAACTATTGTACAGACAATTTACCAATAGACAAAACGCGGAGATTAGGACACTGAAGTCGTTGCTAAAAAATATCCAACATCTTATCAAAGAAAATTATAGAAATTCTGTCAATTCGTATTGGAACAACAAAATTCGCGCGGTTAAGTCCAACAACCCGAGTATGTTTCCACAAATAAACAAAATTTTTCGAAGAAACAATGAAAACGAACTTCCGTGTCTTAAAATCCCAAGAACGACAGACAACGAACGTATACTATTGACAGCAGGCGTAGATCCGATAAACGCCGCTGATGATGAAAACTTTTTTGTGATTGAAGATCCGCAGGAAAAGGTTGAGGTAATAGGAGCGACCTTTCAGGAAGTGCATAAGGCAAATGCTTGCATTGGCCCAAACCGCGACTTGGAGAATCGTGTCCTTTTCCATAACTTCTACCTTCGAAATGATATCCACCAATGGCGATCAGAGAACCGAAGTTTCACCGAGTTCAATGACGAAAATTTGGCTTATAATGCCTTCGCTGATGACAGGGAAAATCCCCCATTCATTTCCAAGGAAGATCTTCAAGCGATCTTCGAATCACTGAGGAAGAAAAAATCTACAGGAATAGATGGAATACCAAACATTGTGCTTCGACATCTCCCTCCGGAAGCTATAGACATTTTCACTATACTGTTTAACAATGCACTGAATAATGCACATTATCCGAAGCACTGGAAAACAGCAATAGTACAGCCCATCTCAAAAAGGGGCAAAGATAACTCCAATCCGGCAAATCTGCGGTCAATTAGTCTCCTTCCGACAATAAGCAAAGTTTTCGAAAAAGTTGTCAATAGAGCGCTGTCTAAGTGGGTAGAGGACAAAAATATTATTCCAGATAATCAATTCGGTTTTAGAGCGGGGCATGATTGCATACATGCCGCGTCTAAACTGGTTTCAGATGTTCAATGGTACAAAGCTAAGAAACAATGCACGGGTGCCTGCCTGGTTGACTTGGAGAAGGCCTTCGACACTGTTTGGTTAGAAGCGCTCTTCTACAAGTTGAACAGGCTTGGTATAAGCAAATCACTACTGTACATGCTTTATAATATGCTTACCAATAGACGGTTCGTTGTGAAGAATGGCAATGTTACTTCTATTTGTATTTTCAAGTTAATAAGAGGTCTACAGCAAGGTGCAGTTAATTCTCCCATACTTTTTAGCATTTTCACGATCGATCTTATAGGTTCTCTTCACCATGCTATAGCGTACGCAGACGACTTGATTGCGTACAGATCGGGAACAACGATTGAGGTCATCAGATTGAACTTGCAAAGTGACTTTAATAAGATTCAGCGTTATTGTGACGACTGGAAGTTTAAGATCAACTACGAGAAATCGGAAACTATACTTTTCAGGACCCCATTGTCTAGGGCCTCTAGGGATACAAGAAAGAATTGGCGAAAATTCTTGATCGTGGGACAACATGGGCAACCATTAGCAAACAGAAGTGTAGTCAGATACCTAGGGCTCTGGCTCGATCAATATCTATATTTTAACAAACATATAGATGTTGCTCTAGCCAGAGCCAAAGCGGCTTTTGCCATGACAAAGAGACTGTTTTACAGCAGCCAACTCGATGCCAGGGTAAAGGTCATCTGCTATATGGCCCTCGTCAGGCCTATGGTTACTTATGGTTGCCCCGTGTGGTTCAACGTGACAGCAAGTTCGATGGAAAAGATTCGGGTTTTTGAAAGACAATGTCTTAGGGCTTGTCTTCGTTTATATAGAACTCCAGAGTCCCAATACAAAAAATTCTATCGCAATGAGGTCCTATATAATGAGGCAAACCTGATACGGGTGGATAATTTCATTATTAAGCTTATCCGAAAGCACATTGCAAGGTCAATGACATCGATCAACAACCTGATCTCGGGGGCTTTCTACCCTAATTATTTGTATCACGAAAGTGTGCGCCTTAACGGTTTTATCCCTCCAGAAGCGTTCCTCTACTTCGATTCAAAAGGTTTGATCCAGAGTAGTCTGGCGGTGCCACTTATCTTCCACGTCGCCCGTTCAAGTGTAGACAGGCGACTCAACTACAATCGAGACATCGCACACAGTTCCGAAGATTTTCTCCGGTTTAGCAGGGCGGTTTCAATCCGCGATTTATCAGACACACAAAGACAGCACCAGGAATTTTGGTGGTTGTCTGAAAATATGTGAGGAACTCCTTCGTTGATTTCCTTCAAAGTAAGGTAACCCCTCGGGGCAAAGTTGGCCTCTTTTATATTTATAAAATATATGGCCGGCTTACATAGACTTAAGTTTCGTAGTGTAAGTAGGGTTGGCGGATGGAAATATATATAGATATATTATATATATATTAAGTATATGTATATTTAGTTTATTTATATTTCCTTTTTGTTTTTTTTTTTATGTTTTTTGTTTTTAACATATGTATATATATTACTCAAATATATATACGTTTGTTAAATTAAATTTTAAATTATTGTAAGGTAGTCTTAAGTTTTTTTTATAAAACATTATAACGTACAGTTTCTAAGTTTTTAAGAAAAAATTTTCTTAGTAATTTAATTTGTTATATTAAGATATCAATAAAAAGAAAAAGTTTAAGTCGAAAGACAAATATATAGTAAGTACTATGTTTAGCTTAGAGCGTCCGAATAGGACCAGTAAGTTAATTAAGTAAAATTGAGTTGTAAGAGCTAGTTTAAGCATTTTTTTGTCTAGCTATTAAGTGATTAAGGTTGAAAAAAAATAAAAATGCATTGAAAATAAAAAACAAATTCGAAAATTTAGCTCTGAGAACCAATTATTCACAAAAATACAGAGATTTGAAATCCGATGCTATTGTGCTTAATTCTGCTGGACTATAGCCCATGGTATCAAAATGGACTTTTTTCCTAAATTGTTAAAAGACGATTTCTATGATATTGATAATCATGAGCATCACGTACTGAACACAAATTCGAAAATTTAGCTCTGAGAACCAATTATTCACAAAAATACAGAGATTTGAAATCCGAGGCTATTTTGCTTAATTCTGCTGGACTATAGCCCATGGTTTCAAAATGGACTTTTTTCCTAAATTCTTAAAAGACGATTTCTATGATATTGATAATCATGAGCATCACGTACTGAACACAAATTCGAAAATTTAGCTCTGAGAACCAATTATTCACAAAAATACAGAGATTTGAAATCCGAGGCTATTTTGCTTAATTCTGCTGGACTATAGCCCATGGTTTCAAAATGGACTTTTTTCCTAAATTCTTAAAAGACGATTTCTATGATATTGATAATCATGAGCATCACGTACTGAACACAAATTCGAAAATTTAGCTCTGAGAACCAATTATTCACAAAAATACAGAGATTTGAAATCCGATGCTATTTTGCTTAATTCTGCTGGACTATAGCCCATGGTATCAAAATGGACTTTTTTCCTAAATTGTTAAAAGACGATTTCTATGATATTGATAATCATGAGCATCACGTACTGAACACAAATTCGAAAATTTAGCTCTGAGAACCAATTATTCACAAAAATACAGAGATTTGAAATCCGAGGCTATTTTGCTTAATTCTGCTGGACTATAGCCCATGGTTTCAAAATGCACTTTTTTCTTGAATTCGAGAATGACGATTTCTACGATATTGATAGTCACGAGCATCACTTACTGAACACAAATTCGAAAATTTAGCTCCGAGAACCAATTATTCACAAAAATACAGAGATTTGAAATCCGAGGCTATTTTGCTTAATTCTGCTGGACTATAGCCCATGTTATCAAAATGGACTTTTTTCCTAAATTCTTAAAAGACGATTTCTATGATATTGATAATCATGAGCATCACGTACTGAACACAAATTCGAAAATTTAGCTCTGAGAACCAATTATTCACAAAAATACAGAGATTTGAAATCCGAGGCTATTTTGCTTAATTCTGCTGGACTATAGCCCATGGTTTCAAAATGGACTTTTTTCCTAAATTCTTAAAAGACGATTTCTATGATATTGATAATCATGAGCATCACGTACTGAACACAAATTCGAAAATTTAGCTCCGAGAACCAATTATTCACAAAAATACAGAGATTTGAAATCCGAGGCTATTTTGCTAAATTCTGCTGGACTATAGCCCATGGTTTCAAAATGCACTTTTTTCCTGAATTCGAGAATGACGATTTCTACGATATTGATAGTCACGAGCATCACTTACTGAACACAAATTCGAAAATTTAGCTCTGAGAACCAATTATTCACAAAAATACAGAGATTTGAAATCCGAGGCTATTTTGCTTAATTCTGCTGGACTATAGCCCATGTTATCAAAATGGACTTTTTTCCTAAATTCTTAAAAGACGATTTCTATGATATTGATAATCATGAGCATCACGTACTGAACACAAATTCGAAAATTTAGCTCTGAGAACCAATTATTCACAAAAATACAGAGATTTGAAATCCGAGGCTATTTTGCTTAATTCTGCTGGACTATAGCCCATGGTTTCAAAATGGACTTTTTTCCTAAATTCTTAAAAGACGATTTCTATGATATTGATAATCATGAGCATCACGTACTGAACACAAATTCGAAAATTTAGCTCTGAGAACCAATTATTCACAAAAATACAGAGATTTGAAATCCGAGGCTATTTTGCTTAATTCTGCTGGACTATAGCCCATGGTTTCAAAATGCACTTTTTTCCTGAAATCGAGAATGACGATTTCTACGATATTGATAGTCACGAGCATCACTTACTGAACACAAATTCGAAAATTTAGCTCTGAGAACCAATTATTCACAAAAATACAGAGATTTGAAATAAGAGGCTATTTTGCTTAATTCTGCTGGACTATAGCCCATGGTTTCAAAATGCACTTTTTTCCTGAATTCGAGAATGACGATTTCTACGATATTGATAGTCACGAGCATCACTTACTGAACACAAATTCGAAAATTTAGCTCTGAGAACCAATTATTCACAAAAATACAGAGATTTGAAATCCGAGGCTATTTTGCTTAATTCTGCTGGACTATAGCCCATGGTTTCAAAATGCACATTTTTCCTGAATTTGCAAATGACGATTTCTACGATATTGATAGTCACGAGCATCACTTACTGAACACAAATTCGAAAATTTAGCTCTGAGAACCAATTATTCACAAAAATACAGAGATTTGAAATCCGAGGCTATTTTGCTTAATTCTGCTGGACTATAGCCCATGGTTTCAAAATGCACTTTTTTCCTGAAATCGAGAATGACGATTTCTACGATATTGATAGTCACGAGCATCACTTACTGAACACAAATTCGAAAATTTAGCTCTGAGAACCAATTATTCACAAAAATACAGAGATTTGAAATCCGAGGCTATTTTGCTTAATTCTGCTGGACTATAGCCCATGTTATCAAAATGGACTTTTTTCCTAAATTCTTAAAAGACGATTTCTATGATATTGATAATCATGAGCATCACGTACTGAACACAAATTCGAAAATTTAGCTCTGAGAACCAATTATTCACAAAAATACAGAGATTTGAAATCCGAGGCTATTTTGCTTAATTCTGCTGGACTATAGCCCATGGTTTCAAAATGGGCTTTTTTCCTAAATTCTTAAAAGACGATTTCTATGATATTGATAATCATGAGCATCACGTACTGAACACAAATTCGAAAATTTAGCTCTGAGAACCAATTATTCACAAAAATACAGAGATTTGAAATCCGAGGCTATTTTGCTTAATTCTGCTGGACTATAGCCCATGGTATCAAAATGGACTTTTTTCCTAAATTGTTAAAAGACGATTTCTATGATATTGATAATCATGAGCATCACGTACTGAACACAAATTCGAAAATTTAGCTCTGAGAACCAATTATTCACAAAAATACAGAGATTTGAAATCCGAGGCTATTTTGCTTAATTCTGCTGGACTATAGCCCATGGTTTCAAAATGCACTTTTTTCCTGAATTCGAGAATGACGATTTCTACGATATTGATAGTCACGAGCATCACTTACTGAACACAAATTCGAAAATTTAGCTCTGAGAACCAATTATTCACAAAAATACAGAGATTTGAAGTCCGAGGCTATTTTGCTTAATTCTGCTGGACTATAGCCCATGTTATCAAAATGGACTTTTTTCCTAAATTCTTAAAAGACGATTTCTATGATATTGATAATCATGAGCATCACGTACTGAACACAAATTCGAAAATTTAGCTCTGAGAACCAATTATTCACAAAAATACAGAGATTTGAAATCCGAGGCTATTTTGCTTAATTCTGCTGGACTATAGCCCATGGTTTCAAAATGCACTTTTTTCTTGAATTCGAGAATGACGATTTCTACGATATTGATAGTCACGAGCATCACTTACTGAACACAAATTCGAAAATTTAGCTCCGAGAACCAATTATTCACAAAAATACAGAGATTTGAAATCCGAGGCTATTTTGCTTAATTCTGCTGGACTATAGCCCATGTTATCAAAATGGACTTTTTTCCTAAATTCTTAAAAGACGATTTCTATGATATTGATAATCATGAGCATCACGTACTGAACACAAATTCGAAAATTTAGCTCTGAGAACCAATTATTCACAAAAATACAGAGATTTGAAATCCGAGGCTATTTTGCTTAATTCTGCTGGACTATAGCCCATGGTTTCAAAATGGACTTTTTTCCTAAATTCTTAAAAGACGATTTCTATGATATTGATAATCATGAGCATCACGTACTGAACACAAATTCGAAAATTTAGCTCCGAGAACCAATTATTCACAAAAATACAGAGATTTGAAATCCGAGGCTATTTTGCTTAATTCTGCTGGACTATAGCCCATGGTTTCAAAATGCACTTTTTTCCTGAATTCGAGAATGACGATTTCTACGATATTGATAGTCACGAGCATCACTTACTGAACACAAATTCGAAAATTTAGCTCTGAGAACCAATTATTCACAAAAATACAGAGATTTGAAATCCGAGGCTATTTTGCTTAATTCTGCTGGACTATAGCCCATGGTTTCAAAGTGCACTTTTTTTCTAAATTCTTAAACAACGATTTCTACGGTATTGACAATCATGAGCATCACGTACTGAACACAAATTCGAAAATTTAGCTCTGAGAACCAATTATTCACAAAAATACAGAGATTTGAAATCCGAGGCTATTTTGCTTAATTCTGCTGGACTATAGCCCATGGTTTCAAAGTGCACTTTTTTTCTAAATTCTTAAACAACGATTTCTACGGTATTGACAATCACGAGCATCACTTACTGAACACAAATTTGAAAATTTAGCTTTGAGAATCAATTATTCACAAAAATACAGAGATTTGAAATCCGAGGCTATTGTGCTTAATTCTGCTGGACAATAGCCCATGGTTTCAAAGTGCACATTTTTCCTGAATTTGCAAATGACGATTTCTACGATATTGACAATCATGAGCATCACGTACTGAACACAAATTCGAAAATTTAGCTCTGAGAACCAATTATTCACAAAAATACAGAGATTTGAAATCCGAGGCTATTTTGCTTAATTCTGCTGGACTATAGCCCATGGTTTCAAAATGCACTTTTTTCCTGAATTCGAGAATGACGATTTCTACGATATTGATAGTCACGAGCATCACTTACTGAACACAAATTCGAAAATTTAGCTCTGAGAACCAATTATTCACAAAAATACAGAGATTTGAAATCCGAGGCTATTTTGCTTAATTCTGCTGGACTATAGCCCATGTTATCAAAATGGACTTTTTTCCTAAATTCTTAAAAGACGATTTCTATGATATTGATAATCATGAGCATCACGTACTGAACACAAATTCGAAAATTTAGCTCTGAGAACCAATTATTCACAAAAATACAGAGATTTGAAATCCGAGGCTATTTTGCTTAATTCTGCTGGACTATAGCCCATGGTTTCAAAGTGCACTTTTTTTCTAAATTCTTAAACAACGATTTCTACGGTATTGACAATCATGAGCATCACGTACTGAACACAAATTCGAAAATTTAGCTCTGAGAACCAATTATTCACAAAAATACAGAGATTTGAAATCCGAGGCTATTTTGCTTAATTCTGCTGGACTATAGCCCATGGTTTCAAAGTGCACTTTTTTTCTAAATTCTTAAACAACGATTTCTACGGTATTGACAATCACGAGCATCACTTACTGAACACAAATTTGAAAATTTAGCTTTGAGAATCAATTATTCACAAAAATACAGAGATTTGAAATCCGAGGCTATTTTGCTTAATTCTGCTGGACTATAGCCCATGGTTTCAAAGTGCACTTTTTTTCTAAATTCTTAAACAACGATTTCTACGGTATTGACAATCACGAGCATCACTTACTGAACACAAATTTGAAAATTTAGCTCTGAGAACCAATTATTCACAAAAATACAGAGATTTGAAATCCGAGGCTATTTTGCTTAATTCTGCTGGACTATAGCCCATGGTTTCAAAATGCACTTTTTTCCTAAATTCTTAAACAACGATTTCTACGGTATTGGCAATCACGAGCATCACTTACTGAACACAAATTTGAAAATTTAGCTCTGAGAACCAATTATTCACAAAAATACAGAGATTTGAAATCCGACGCTATTGTGCTTAATTCTGCTGGACTATAGCCCATGGTTTCAAAATGCACTTTTTTCCTGAATTCGCAAATGACGATTTCTATGATATTGATAATTATGAGCATCACTTACTGAACACAAATTCGAAAATTTAGCTCTGAGAACCAATTATTCACAAAAATACAGAGATTTGAAATCCGAGGCTATTTTGCTTAATTCTGCTGGACTATAGCCCATGGTTTCAAAATGCACTTTTTTCTTGAATTCGAGAATGACGATTTCTACGATATTGATAGTCACGAGCATCACTTACTGAACACAAATTCGAAAATTTAGCTCTGAGAACCAATTATTCACAAAAATACAGAGATTTGAAATCCGAGACTATTTTGCTTAATTCTGCTGGACTATAGCCCATGGTTTCAAAATGCACTTTTTTCCTGAATTCGCAAATGACGATTTCTATGATATTGATAATCATAAGCATCACGTTCTGAACACAAATTTGAAAATTTAGCTCTGAGAACCAATTATTGACAAAAATAGAGAGATTTGAAATCCGAGACTATTTTGCTTAATTCTGCTGGACTATAGCCCATGGTTTCAAAATGCACTTTTTTCTTGAATTCGAGAATGACGATTTCTACGATATCGACTTCACGAGCATCACTTACTGAACACAAATTCGAAAATTTAGCTCTGAGAACCAATTATTCACAAAAATACAGAGATTTGAAATCCGAGACTATTTTGCTTAATTCTGCTGGACTATAGCCCATGGTTTCAAAATGCACTTTTTTCCTGAATTCGCAAATGACGATTTCTATGATATTGATAATCATAAGCATCACGTTCTGAACACAAATTTGAAAATTTAGCTCTGAGAACCAATTATTGACAAAAATAGAGAGATTTGAAATCCGAGACTATTTTGCTTAATTCTGCTGGACTATAGCCCATGGTTTCAAAATGCACTTTTTTCCTGAATTCGCAAATGACGATTTCTATGATATTGATAATCATAAGCATCACGTTCTGAACACAAATTTGAAAATTTAGCTCTGAGAACCAATTATTGACAAAAATAGAGAGATTTGAAATCCGAGGCTATTTTGCTTAATTCTGCTGGACTATAGCCCATGGTTTCAAAATGCACTTTTTTCCTAAATTCTTAAAAGACGATTTCTATGATATTGATAATCATGAGCATCACGTACTGAACACAAATTCGAAAATTTAGCTCTGAGAACCAATTATTCACAAAAATACAGAGATTTGAAATCCGAGGCTATTTTGCTTAATTCTGCTGGACTATAGCCCATGGTTTCAAAATGCACTTTTTTCCTGAATTCGAGAATGACGATTTCTATGATATTGATAGTCACGAGCATCACGTACTGAACACAAATTCGAAAATTTAGCTCTGAGAACCAATTATTCACAAAAATACAGAGATTTGAAATCCGAGGCTATTTTGCTTAATTCTGCTGGACTATAGCCCATGGTTTCAAAATGCACTTTTTTCCTGAATTCGAGAATGACGATTTCTATGATATTGATAGTCACGAGCATCACGTACTGAACACAAATTCGAAAATTTAGCTCTGAGAACCAATTATTCACAAAAATACAGAGATTTGAAATCCGAGGCTATTTTGCTTAATTCTGCTGGACTATAGCCCATGGTTTCAAAATGCACTTTTTTCCTGAATTCGCAAATGACGATTTCTATGATATTGATAATCATAAGCATCACGTTCTGAACACAAATTTGAAAATTTAGCTCTGAGAACCAATTATTGACAAAAATAGAGAGATTTGAAATCCGAGACTATTTTGCTTAATTCTGCTGGACTATAGCCCATGGTTTCAAAATGCACTTTTTTCTTGAATTCGAGAATGACGATTTCTACGATATCGACTTCACGAGCATCACTTACTGAACACAAATTCGAAAATTTAGCTCTGAGAACCAATTATTCACAAAAATACAGAGATTTGAAATCCGAGACTATTTTGCTTAATTCTGCTGGACTATAGCCCATGGTTTCAAAATGCACTTTTTTCCTGAATTCGCAAATGACGATTTCTATGATATTGATAATCATAAGCATCACGTTCTGAACACAAATTTGAAAATTTAGCTCTGAGAACCAATTATTGACAAAAATAGAGAGATTTGAAATCCGAGGCTATTTTGCTTAATTCTGCTGGACTATAGCCCATGGTTTCAAAATGCACTTTTTTCGTGAATTCGCAAATGACGATTTCTAAGATATTCATCATCATGAGCATCACTAACTGAACACAAATTTTAAAATTTAGCTCTGAGAACCAATTATTGACAAAACTAGAGAGATTTGAAATCCGAGGCTATTTTGCTTAATTCTGCTGGACTATAGCCCATGGTTTCAAAATGCACTTTTTTCGTGAATTCGCAAATGACGATTTCTAAGATATTCATCATCATGAGCATCACTAACTGAACACAAATTTTAAAATTTAGCTCTGAGAACCAATTATTGACAAAACTAGAGAGATTTGAAATCCGAGGCTATTTTGCTTAATTCTGCTGGACTATAGCCCATGGTTTCAAAATGCACTTTTTTCCTGAATTCGCAAATGACGATTTCTACGGTATTGACAATCACGAGCATCACGTATGGAAACACAAATTTGAAAATTTAGCTCTGAGAACCAATTATTCACAAAAATAGAGAGATTTGAAATCCGAGGCTATTGTGTTTAATTCTGCTGGACTATAGCCCATGGTTTCAAAATGCACTTTTTTCGTGAATTCGCAAATGACGATTTCCAAGATATTCATCATCATGAGCATCACTAACTGAACACAAATTTGAAAATTTAGCTCTGAGAACCAATTATTGACAAAACTAGAGAGATTTGAAATCCGAGGCTATTTTGCTTAATTCTGCTGGACTATAGCCCATGGTTTCAAAATGCACTTTTTTCGTGAATTCGCAAATGACGATTTCTAAGATTTTCATCATCATGAGCATCACTAACTGAACACAAATTTGAAAATTTTGCTCTGAGAACCAATTATTGACAAAACTAGAGAGATTTGAAATCCGAGGCTATTTTGCTTAATTCTGCTGGACTATAGCCCATGGTTTCAAAATGCACTTTTTTCCTGAATTCGCAAATGACGATTTCTATGATATTGATAACCATGAGCATCACGTATGGAAACACAAATTTGAAAATTTAGCTCTGAGAACCAATTATTCACAAAAATAGAGAGATTTGAAATCCGAGGCTATTGTGCTTAATTCTGCTGGACTATAGCCCATGGTTTCAAAATGCACTTTTTTCGTGAATTCGCAAATGACGATTTCCAAGATATTCATCATCATGAGCATCACTAACTGAACACAAATTTGAAAATTTAGCTCTGAGAACCAATTATTGACAAAACTAGAGAGATTTGAAATCCGAGGCTATTTTGCTTAATTCTGCTGGACTATAGCCCATGGTTTCAAAATGCACTTTTTTCGTGAATTCGCAAATGACGATTTCTAAGATTTTCATCATCATGAGCATCACTAACTGAACACAAATTTGAAAATTTTGCTCTGAGAACCAATTATTGACAAAACTAGAGAGATTTGAAATCCGAGGCTATTTTGCTTAATTCTGCTGGACTATAGCCCATGGTTTCAAAATGCACTTTTTTCGTGAATTCGCAAATGACGATTTCTAAGATATTCATCATCATGAGCATCACTAACTGAACACAAATTTGAAAATTTTGCTCTGAGAACCAATTATTGACAAAACTAGAGAGATTTGAAATCCGAGGCTATTTTGCTTAATTCTGCTGGACTATAGCCCATGGTTTCAAAATGCACTTTTTTCCTAAATTCTTAAACAACGATTTCTACGGTATTGACAATCACGAGCATCACGTATGGAAACACAAATTTGAAAATTTAGCTCTGAGAACCAATTATTCACAAAAATAGAGAGATTTGAAATCCGAGGCTATTGTGCTTAATTCTGCTGGACTATAGCCCATGGTTTCAAAATGCACTTTTTTCCTGAATTCGCAAATGACGATTTCTATGATATTGATAACCATGAGCATCACGTATGGAAACACAAATTTGAAAATTTAGCTCTGAGAACTAATAATTGACAAAAATAGAGAGATTTGAAATCCGAGGCTATTTTGCTTAATTCTGCTGGACTGCCCAGGGTTTCAAAATGCACTTTTTTCCTAAATTCTTAAACGACGGTTTCTATGATATTGATAACCATGAGCATCACGTATGGAAACACAAATTTGAAAATTTAGCTCTGAGAACCAATTATTCACAAAAATAGAGAGATTTGAAATCCGAGGCTATTGTGCTTAATTCTGCTGGACTATAGCCCATGGTTTCAAAATGCACTTTTTTCCTGAATTCGCAAATGACGATTTCTATGATATTGATAATCATGAGCATCACGTTCTGAACACAAATTTGAAAATTTAGCTCTGAGAACCTTTTATTGCCAAAAATAGAGAGATTTGAAATCCGAGGCTATTTTGCTTAATTCTGCTGGACTGCCCATGGTTTCAAAATGCACTTTTTTCCTAAATTCTTAAACGACGGTTTCTATGATATTGATAACCATGAGCATCACGTATGGAAACACAAATTTGAAAATTTAGCTCTGAGAACCAATTCTTCACAAAAATAGAGAGATTTGAAATCCGAGGCTATTGTGCTTAATTCTGCTGGACTATAGCCCATGGTTTCAAAATGCACATTTTTCCTGAATTTGCAAATGACGATTTCTATGATATTGATAATCATTAGCATCACGTTCTGAACACAAATTTGAAAATTTAGCTCTGAGAACCAATTATTGACAAAACTAGAGAGATTTGAAATCCGAGGCTATTGTGCTTAATTCTGCTGGACTATAGCCCATGGTTTCAAAATGCACTTTTTTCCTGAATTCGCAAATGACGATTTCTATGATATTGATAATCATGAGCATCACGTTCTGAACACAAATTTGAAAATTTAGCTCTGAGAACCTTTTATTGCCAAAAATAGAGAGATTTGAAATCCGAGGCTATTTTGCTTAATTCTGCTGGACTGCCCATGGTTTCAAAATGCACTTTTTTCCTAAATTCTTAAACGACGGTTTCTATGATATTGATAACCATGAGCATCACGTATGGAAACACAAATTTGAAAATTTAGCTCTGAGAACCAATTCTTCACAAAAATAGAGAGATTTGAAATCCGAGGCTATTGTGCTTAATTCTGCTGGACTATAGCCCATGGTTTCAAAATGCACTTTTTTCCTGAATTCGCAAATGACGATTTCTATGACACTGATAATCATGAGCATCACTTACTGAACACAAATTTGAAAATTTAGCTCTGAGAACCAATTATTCACAAAATTAGAGAGATTTGAAATCCGAGGCTATTGTGCTTAATTCTGCTGGACTATAGCCCATGGTTTCAAAATGCACTTTTTTCCTGAATCCGCAAATGACGATTTCTACGATAATCACGAGCATCACTCACTGAACACAAATTTGAAAATTTGTCTGTGAGCACCAATTCTTCACAAAAATACAGAGATTTGAAATCCGAGGCTATTTTGCTTAATTCTGCTGGACTATAGCCCACGGTTTCAAAATGCACTTTTTTCATGAATTCGCAAATGACGATTTCTACGATATGAGCATCGCTTCACCTCCTTCATCATCACTCCACAGTCCCCTTTTTTTGAGCAAAGTCTTAAAGTCTTGAAGATTCCATAGTTTCTGTGATTGATTCACTGAACAACTTCCACGATTTTCTTGTAAATTGATTTCATATCAAAACCTTGCCTTTATCGGTCACTGAACGTCTGGTCCTGTTAAACAATTTTCCAGGCAAGACTGAGCTCTTATTGATGTTCATCTTATGAACGGGTCCCATTCCTATCCATATCAAGAACTCACTCAATAATATAAAAGCCATTCAAATAGAACCACTAAGCTGGCATTCCAAAGAGTTTTATCCACTTATTTAGTGTATCTTCTGGCTCAAAATTTAAGCCTAACAAAAATAAATAAATTTAAAACTCAAATTGACTGGATTATCCCTGAGTACGCTTGCCCCCATTACGCAAAGCTCATTCAGGGAACTTGTTTTTGAAAACATCGATGTTTATCGTCCTTATTATTGTGTGCAAATTAACCCCCACACAACCACAACTTCTTTCACTTTAGCGAAAATCGATATTTCAGTCAATAGACGTGTTAAAGGGCTTCACTTCGATTAGTCTCAATGGGAATGAGGCGTAAACAACCAACGTTCGACAATTGCCGGCTGTAAGCCATGATACGGCCTTGAACACTTCCATTTATCTTTTTGAATTGCTGGTTAAATTTATTAGCACTCAATAACGATTACCTAAATGGTGGCTTGCTACAGATTAAGAGCGTACTAAATGTAAAGTTTTCATAAAACGTGGCGGAGAGTCTTTAGGATTTAGGAGATATGTGTATGCCGCGTTTTTGTGTGAGAAGAATTATTTTTAAAAATAACAAAAATAAACTACAGAAATGGAGGAGATTGCACTTATGTTGAGGCGACATAAGGCTGTTTACAGAGACGCTTTAAATTTGGGCAGCATCGCGACTTTACTAACAAAAAAGTCACGTGCCGTGTTTGTATCTGGTACGTTTCATGTCACTAAATAATGCTTCTGCAGTGGCACGGAGGACGACACATGCTTCCGTTGCATTAGATGTGACACCTAACAGAGACGTATTTGTTTTGGAGAACATTTTAAGTTGTTTACGTGTTCATAGTGTTTTGTTTAAGGCGGTACAAATTTACGTGTATGACTATTCTATTTTTTTTTTGTTTAAAGAAATTTAAGCTCAACTAATAAGACAAATAAAGACAGAGGGTGGGGAACAGAAAGAGGATGAAACCCAAAACAATTTGTCTATTTGAGACTGTTGGATGATGGAGGCCCACGATTTGGGAGTTTCGTATTTCTAGAAACATTATTCATCTGGAATATCTAACGATATGTCATGCAAGCTCCTTGCTTTAGACGATATAAAATCCAACGTATGAGTACACGGGGGCAAGAAATGTATTAGCTGTTTTTTTGAAAGCAAACAGAGTACAATGAACAAGCCATAAAACATTGTCCTCCTGAATGCAGAATTCGGCACTGAATTTGCAGAATCTTGAAGTTTCGCACAGACTTGAAAAACAGAAGAGATGTCGTCTGGCGCAGTACTCGACTCGTACTGGAAAAAAACGGCGCGTGAAAGTGTTCAAGATGCACTTAAACAAAGTGCAAACAGTTCATCAGCTATTCCTTAAAGACGGTCAATCGCGTCTGTAGTCTAAGCTACGGACATCTTCTCCTGAAACTTAATGACATAGTGGAAGTTTTTCGGGCGAAATTTGTCATGAGTCACGAAGCCCATTTGCATTTGAACGAATACTTAAATAAACATTATTTGCGCTTCTGGGGCATTGACTGTCTACGTATCCAGCACCAGAAAACTGTTGTCCTTGACAACAGTCAAAATATATTAAGATATACTGGACTATTTGGACAACTCTTGGCGGCCTCTTACTTTACGTTTAGATTGCAGTGGCGCGAAGGGACAAGCCATCGAACCATTGACCATGATGAAAATAGATCATGGCCCCGTAACACATCTTTGAAATGTAATCCTTACCTTCCAACAGTCGCAATAGTGCTGAATTTTATGGAAGTGAATTGCAAAAGACACATTTTCAACGTTAAGCGTTTTAAACAGAAATAATTAAAAGGATCATAGCGAAAGATACATTGCCATTCTCCATAATAGTGGTTGGATTTTATATGTCAAATCCTTTTAACTGTTAAAACTTTTCTGCATATCAACCAAGCAAACACAGGTACACTATCATACCCCAATCTGAGGCACAGCTTATAATCTATCATAGAAGGATATTTTTGTCCACAACCCAATTAATTCAAAGCCCTGTTGATCACTTATTTTTTTTAATATCTTGCAGATGATTCACACACGCTTGGGATTGCGTTTGCACAACCCTTACAAAATAGTACTACTAGCGTCTACCGCTCCAAGGAAACCCTTAAAAAATGTTGGATATGTGATAGTGATAGTCCTGATACCCTGGTGAACTCCTCCTTCTTCGGGGCTTTCTCTCTCATCTTTTATCAGTTGTCAATTTCGTTTCGACAAATTCCCGATAAATATTGGGAACATACTTCTGCCTCTTTTCCACCAAATAACCTTGTTAAAGAAATTTGTTTTTTTTTGGTGATAGTTGAACTCTTACATTTTCAATATTCAAGTTTATTTCCTAGAAACGAACTTGGCCCTTTCCAATCAGTTATTCAACCCCTACTAATATATCCTACCTAGATGTTTTTTCCTCCTTAAAAATGTATAAAAGCCCTAAAAACAAAAGTTTTGGGATTAAGGTTAAATCAAAGATACACAAGCAGCCTTAGAGTGTCACTTAAATAGAATCATACTCGGTGTTCGTTTATCGAGTGTAAAATTTTCGAATAATATTGTATCCTAACTATACATATTTGCAAAGCAATTACAAAGTAAACAGGCAAAAGTTTTTACATGTCTACGGGATGCTTCTCCTTTCAGTGTGGGGTTCATCTGCATTTAAAATGTTCTCTTTAAACTTCACCGTTGAAAGATTTTCCTCAAGAATCAAAAGGACAACGTTGATAGGAGTTTTTATACCTTTTTATCCTTGTTAAATAATTTAAAGGCCGAGATAAAGCAAATATACAAAAACCAAAGAAACGTAAATGTAAATACTTAACAGTTCTCTTCCTCAACATTTAGCTGGCATGCGTGTCAGGAAGACCTTTCACATGTCCCCATTCACTGAAAATAATCCATCCCACACACAATAAAACGCGTGGCATTTTCTAATATTAAAGTCAAGTCCTGAGGGAGATTTTCCTTAAAATAGATTTACCTAACCACAACACAATGAACCACATATGTAAACATTGAGGTTTCATTGTCTTGTTTCTCATTTACTTTATAAATCAAATTTATCTCATCGTTCATTCGGTCAGATTGTGGTTGCAACAAACAACGCAATACAGTTTGTGTCTACACTTTAGTATAAAGTTTTCTTTTTTGAATGTCAAAAGTGGGTCAACTATTGTTTTCGTTTCAAAAAGTCTGTACGCAAAACACTTTTCTACTTTTTTTGCTTTCTTGAAAAAGGTGCGATGCCTTTTTTTATCCAAATCTCTTTTTTCCCATAGGGTTATGACTACGCTTGTTGAGGAGAGCGAGCAGAAGAATTTGGATAAAAATCTTGAGGTTGTGTAAAGGTTTGAAACTAAGATGCATTTTGGTTTCATTTTTGGGTGGAGTTCAAATTGAGTTGGTGAACTTTATTTCGACTTTTTTGCATTCACTTAATTCGCAGAACTTTATTCGACATCAGACATATTTGTGCCACAGCTATGATTAAGGCCTTCGACGTCATAAGACTGAAATAAGACCTTGATGTGTGTCTCGATATTTCCAGAGTTTTTTTTTATCACAGAATTTAGTGTAAAAAACTCAGTATGTACTTTGGAATGAGCGGTAACTCTGTTCAACTGTGAAAAAAACTATATAAGTAACTGAATTTTAATGGTTGAAGTATGTGATGATAGCGACTATTAGCGGGAGTTACACAAGGATCTGTTTTGCTACCTCTTCTTGTTTGTTTTTTTATAAGTGACTTTACGAAAGTGTGCACTGATGAGTCGATGCGCGTTTATGCAGACGATGCAGAAGTCGAACCCTCTCGATATTATTAAGCGAATATACGGAAGACTTTGCAAACCATGGTTGGTCTCTAGTTTTACACCTGTTGCCACAAAGCCAATTATAGAACATGCCATAGTTATGTACTGCAAACTTGATTCGCATTCTAAGCACAGGCAACAAATTGCCTTTAATTATATGGTCAGATCTAGATAGATAGATAATTATTTCGTGTTCAAAAAATTACGCTTACAAATGTTGACCTGCTATCGCTCAATTTACAGTACAGAAACGATTTATTAATCTATTTTTCAACTTAAATAATTTCAAAATATATTTTGAAATATTCGTACTGGTAAAAAACTTTATTTTTTTGAGTAGGAAAGAATGAGAAAAAGCCACAATGCACGAAAAAATATATAAAAATATGTTTATTTATGTTAAAAAAAGAATAATAAAATAATAAAATTTTAATATCACAGCTTTAAAAAAATGTAAATAACAATAAATAAAAAAGTAATTAAGTAAATTAATGAATAATAAATAAATAAAAATAATGAAAAATTGAGGCACGTTAAATAAACATGAAGAATAATGTGTGCAATTTAAGTGAAGAATTATTCAATTATTTTTTTTGGGCTAATCAGGAAATTCACATCTGACCATAAAAGTATCGATGACTTTTCAAAATATCTTTGAGACCAATTCAACATTAGCTTTATCATGAAAATCTGAAGTGGAGTGATGGCAGGTCAGATTCAACTTTCTTACATAACTACCCCACACTTGACACTCATGCAAAGATAAAGCTTGAATATAACTTTAAGAATTATCGATTTGTTTTCATTTCCGCATTTATTTTGATTTTCCACTTTCTGTAAATTTTTTCCACGATATTGATGGTATGATTAAGTAACATCTCGATATTGGGACCGCTATTATGTCGTGTGCAGATATTTTTATGAACTTCGTAGGCTATCGCAAGCTCGTCCTTGGTTGTACGCTTCAAGAATGTAAGTTCGTCGATCACTCCTCTGATAGCATCGTTAAGTTGATCCCAATGATTTGATCGAAAGGCTTATAAAAGCTAAAAACTTAATCCAGGATTTCTGAGTAAGTATCAGTTTATGCTTGGCTGTAGGCCATTCCAGCAACCTAAGTTTTAGATACGTGGAGTCCAAGCAACATTACCAAACGAGTGATTTCACGATCATTGATCAAATTGGCCTAATAGATTGTTGGAGGGCTTCTGCTATACAAAATCCCATTTTTCTAAAGTCACAGCTCGCACATGAATAAATCTTCGATAGATCAAAAATGCCGCCACTCCAAAAGCCAAACCAAAGAGACACACAAAGAGCACAATTTCATAGGAATTTCCTTCAAACTTTATGTCAACAGACTTGTCTCACAAACTTGTCTTCACCTGCTCCACATACTTCGTACCGCGAAACTGAGATTTAGTAAAATTTTTGAGCGCATTAAATCTCTCAGTGCCAAAAAACATACTCGTAGTGCCCACCTTAAAACTGTAAACAGTTGAGTAAATTTAATCATTTATTTCCATAAAAAAAACTGTTTGATTGCAACAGTTTTAGGCATTGAATGGCCTAACGACCAACTTTAAACCAAATAAATTCACCTCGAGTTCAAATACCCTTACAGCTGTGAACTGAACCTGAAGTGTAACTGGCAAACGCTTCCGTCCCTTTGCGGAGTCAATCGATCAAAAAACCGCCCATCAACCAACGAACACTTTCCGATTCGTAGCCTGGTACGACTGAGTGTACATCGGCTCCTGTGAGTAATGCTCCGTCCAATTGACCCATGTGCGAGGTATGCTCAAATTTATTATGCGGCCGAATGCACTCCAGTTTTAAGACTTGCACTATCAACTCGAATACATTTATTGTACAATCCCTGAGCTCCCATGTGGTGCTGGTTCTGTAGCCAGCAAACGGCAGCTTAACAGCATGTGGTCAGAGAACTGTTAGATATTCTACCGAGTAATATTTACTTAAAAGTTCAGTGACGGATGCAAAGCACTTTAACACTTCATGGAATAGGAAATGGCAAATCCACGACTCAAAAAATTGTTTCAAGCATCTCAAAACAAAACGAATCACCTAATCAACAATTCTATCGAGTATGCTCGATTGAATTGTTGTCCTGGTCCACACAGTATTTAGGATAAATAAGCAATCAACCCAGGACCCACCTGCGAACCCAGGACGTAAACATCAACATATTTTTTGTCCAAATAATAAACTCACATTCCATTCGCACAGGAAATTTTGTTTCTTTTCGATCGCAATTAATGATGTGAATAAGGATAATGGCATAAGGAACGCAATAAGGATATCCTGGACGAGGAGGAGTGAGAACTTTACTTGCGTTAAATTTGCCCGAAAAAAATAAGCTCCTTCGTTTGTGGCACAAATTAGCTTCGGTATTTTCAAATTTACTGCATCGATAAGGAGGATGTGTGGGTGGGTGGGTTGGTTGTTTTATGGAAAAAGAAATATTTTGCTTTTAACGTACGCACATGTGCACATATATTTTCCGCACAATTACCGGTGTGTGGGTTTCTTTTTTCTCTTCCATTTCCGGATGAAAAGCAACCTTCCGCTAGCAACAATTTGTAATTTTCTGTTGCAAACGAGTCAACGAGTCTGTGAATTACTGCTAGGTCCTTATTTATTTATTCGCACTTGATTCTCGAAATCGTAGGCTTATGTTGTCGAAATGGAAAGATATAGGTTTAAGCACGGATCAGAAGTCTTGGTATTGAGGACGAGTAGAAGGTCAATGTCAGTAATCAATTGGCTGGGCTGGATGAAGTTTCTTTCTTAAAATACAAAGACGGTTCTGCCCCCTAGCTCGGGAACACAGGCAGGTATCGAGTTGTAATAAGTATCAAATAATTATGACTGCCGTCCGTTAAAGCTCTTAATCAAGCTTCTTAATCGAGTATTCATAGGATACTGCTGTTTATGCCGCATATAATGATAATCGCGATTGAATCACAAACTATAAAGTACTTCCCGTTGACATGGAGTCATGGCAAGATGCAATGACTTAAAGCACGAATAAAAATGAAAAATCCGAAAATCGTAAATTTTTAAGTATATCACAAAGTTTTTTTTTTGTTAACGGTGCCACGGAACCCTTCGTGTGCGTGTTGTACTCGAACTTAGCTACAATTGATCGTAGAGCTCAGTATCAGGTGGAGGAAGAGCATACAATTTTTTGGACAAACAAATTGTTAGAGAAGCTCTTAGGGATCCATTGTGGACAGTAAAACACTAAACAAGAATAGAATAATATCGAAAGCAGCAAGCAGCTGCATTACAGTTTTAAATTATCAAGGCGAGCGCCACAAATTTACCATCATCTGGGTTTCCTTTTCAAAGTAAAATAGACGGTAACGAAAGTTCAGTTGAACTTGACAAAAAAATGATCATTGATGAAGCTGAAAGCATGGAAAGATTACCAAACATACCATGTGAGCTTAAAAAAACGAATAGATAAAGTGACTTGAGAACGTAGCACTAGAGTTTGGAACTCTAGGGACGATTGTCTCATAGCTCGGTCTATGGCCGGAATTTAACACAAAGAAAAGCAAAGGCCGTCTGGATTTCAACAAGAAAGATTTCCTCATCCTGACGGGTATCCCGATGGGGCATTCCTCAAAAGACCCAAGTACAGTTAGAGTGGGCGTTATCTCCAACGAATTTTAAAGGAGCTGCCACGATGAATGAAAATGGAGAATACTCGTATTTTGGCTTGCAAAAATTACTTTATTTAAAAAATGAAATAATATTAAAGATATACTATCTGCTTGAATATAAATGTATAGATGATGATATTAATCAAATGATGCTGTTGAGACACGAAAATCGTACTACAGAGTTTCACTCTTAGCTGTTTTCTTTTTATTTGCTCTTTCAAGAGGATATGAAAACTCTTATAATGCGTGTAGCACAGAGCGAGCGGAAGAATAAGGAGAAGAATGAAAGACTATGTAATGGTTTGAGAAATTCAGATGTAATTGGTTTCAACTCAATTCCGTGGGTGTAGACCTAAACAGGACGGAGGATTTTGAGATCGACCTACTAGGTTTCGGCTAATTCGCAGGATTTTATTCATTTTAGTTTATATATGAACTTTGAAAGTTTGCAAAATGTAGGTCAACACCAAGCTGTCAGTTTTATGCCTTCACAGCAGAGCCATCTACACACAATATACACAAACCACTATCGGAATTAAGCCGATGCAACAACCACTACAACAGCCAAAGCCAAAGTGATAGTGCTATCGACTTTATCCCAATGGCAAATGGTGATCGGACCAGAGTCAAAACACTCTAGGAATATAACATGGGACCTATCAATTGAATCAATTGAAAGGCAACCCAGCTCTTATCTTGTTCACCGTTGTACATACACTCAAATGGTTGATCACCAGGTGGACCAAAAAGCATCCCCCAGACTGCAAGCGGACTGGTTTATTTGAGTGTTTTTTTTTTTGCTCAAGACTTGAAAAGTTCGCCATCGAGATACGAGCATATACATTTCACAAAAGACACATGAAAACCCAAGTGATTGCAATTTCAGCTTGATGTATTCTTAATGAAGTAAACTTCAAGAAATTGGTCACGGTAAATATATTTATCAAAACAGAAAGGTTTACAACTTAAATAAACACTGTCATAAATTATAGCCTCAAAGAATTTTGGCAAACATGGCAGCTTGGCTTGTATACAATTCGTAACATCACCCTGAAATTTTTTCGGAACTATGAAACCATTCTTCCATAATTTGAGAGAAACAATCTTTGGTTAGAGCTACAACAGTACTTTTAGGGTGTATCGCATCAGGTCCGCAAGTGGTGATTGACAATTGACATTTGAGAACCAAGGTAAATTTACAAAGGACAAGATACTCGTACACTGCCAGCTACAATAAAACTTCCTCATTCTTTTATACTGTCGATATAAAAATTCAATGAGGTAAGCATGCGTTCGAGTTGTGCGATTTGTTGAGTCTATATATGTATATAGTATATGCCAGCATTAGCCCTCATATAGTATGCCCCAGAACCAAGTCTTCTTACCTAAGTTCGGCTCCGATGGCAAAGATCTACCGAGTCCAATGCGCTTTTAATGCTTTTCTTGGCAGGGCCATACCATTGCTCTTCTTGAATAGCCGCGTGCATTGAGCGTTGAGTAGTTTTTCAAAATATTTTAAAGGACTAGCCTGAGCTTTTGCAAATAAAACCGAATGATTTTTAAAATCGGGGGACTCTTTTAAAATACGAACGAAATATAAGCGACGATGGAGGTTGTGACAAGAAAAGTATCACTCTTTGCGATCATCTGATCGACGCGAACTAAGCAAAATAAAAAAGAATTGGACGTTTGAGATCTGCAGTCGACAACGTTTATGAATCAACTTTGTGTTATTTCCAAGAACTTATTTTCCTAAGGAATTAGAAGTGTAAAATTGACTTCAATGGGCATGGAAACGATTGTTGCAAATCTATTCCACAGCCTACTAGGCATTCAAATGGGGTTGGGTCACTTGAAAGGTGCTTCTATCTTTTAAAATTATGTTACACTGGTTCCAGGATGAATGTTTATTGAGAGTGACACAGTAATTAGACCAACAAAATTATCTAGGTCAGGAAGTTTCGAAATTTAGTCAAACACAAAATTCCTCGCAATATATAACGAAAGTTTAAGAATTTTAAAGCAGCTTGGAGCTGCATACAAGAAAGGCAATAAATTTGTAATAGATTCCGTTCGAGAACGCCTTAGCGAGGCCCTTGTTGCAAAACGAGTTACTACTGTGCTAATAAAACCATTGTACTTGTTGTGAAAACATTCAACCTACTCAATTCGGCTCTCAGACGTTTATACCAGAGCAAATATTTTTGCCACTTTTCCACAAAAAAGACCTTTTATGCTAAACATTTATGACGTCAGATTTCCAAACAAACAAAGGCAACATTTTCAGAGCTTGGACTGTGTCGCGGAATGGATTTTTTGTTGTCAGTACACACAGGTTCAAACACTTGTGTCAAATGAATGGCCAGCTTAAGCATGCAGAATTAATTTTTATTATAATCCTGAAAAATTGGATGAATTAAGCATACGGTCATGGAATCATGATCTTGATGAATGCTCCACTCCATACAAATTTTGACCAAGTCCTATCTGCCACCACCATGATTCTTTGTTGGTAGTTTCCTTTATTTTGCTTCAAAGGGCTCTTTTCAAGTAAGGTCGCTTATATGGAACTTTTCTTTATTGTTTTTAAACCTATTTCCCATTTAATGAAAATAGCAGACGCATGTGACAAAGGCGTAGTTTAAAAATCGCAAGGACCCTTAGAAATTTGCATAGTTTAGACATATTTTGCCATTGAAAACTTTCGACGGTGTTAAGATTTTCACTAAGCTCTTTTTTCTTTCTTTGAAAGGGTCTTAGTATCTACAGCTTTCTTTTCACTTTTAAACATCGTAGCTCGAGTCATGCTTAAATGGAATACTAAAGAAAATCTAAAATTACATTTTTAATGATGTAAACTATCCATGGAGGGGGATTTTTTTTTCTGTGATTATCGTGAGTTGTTTGGAGGAAACTTTTCACTTACCCAGTGGAGTGCGGACACTTTTAAAGTTTTCCAATGACTTGTAACTTAACTTGGGCTTAATTTTTCTCCTCGCAATTAAGAAAAAAAGTGCAATGTTCCGGAACTTTGGATCCTAGTCGGATGGATTTCATTGAGTTTAAAGGATTTTCCCGCAGGATATATATCTGCTCGTCTAGAAATGGACTTAATCTTGCGAGCATTGAGGACTTACGAGTGTGGTTCGCTGCCTGTGGTTGCCAATCCAACTATAGTAATTGCAGTTGGTGTACTGAGTCCTTCGTGTGAGGGCAAAAGCGAGTACATATTTCCAAAGTGAATGACAGCTGGGATGGGAAAAACATTTAACGTCTTCGGCTGTCGTACACGTGGAGTTTCATGGAATAACTGCAAACACAATGCATTTAAGAGAATTTTTACTCAGTGAGCTAGATACCGAAATATTGATTGAGTTAGAGCTAAAACTTGAAAAAATAAAGTCCATATAACGAGGAACAAATATGCTATGGAAAGATGTTTGATAGATGTTAGTTGACTACATAAAAAGAGGAATCGACAGAAAGATAATACCAAAATAAATTACCACATTTCTTCTTAAGCTATGTTCATCCGTAAAACAGTTGGAAACAAGGACTATATCTAAACCTAACAAAACGTAAAAATATATCGGTCAAACAATTCGCTTTAATTAGTGATCGAAAAAAAACTTTGGTTTGTGAGATTTGGCCATAATAGACAAAAGCAAAGAAGATAGACTGAAAAGTATAATGGAGGCCCTGCTCTCTTGTTCTTGTCGAACGACCATAAAACACGCTGAGCCCCAATTACATCCAAATGACATATCAACGAAAAAAACTTTTTCAACGAAATCCACGATATTATTTTGGAAGATCGACGGGTGAGGGTTCGTGGTATACATAAGTAGCAAGTGCGAATCCTAAATTACTTTTTTGCTTTAAAAATATGATCTGAAAATAGGTTGCTGAAGTTTGACATAAAACGGATTCGAGTGAAGAATTCAAAACAGAATTTGAAACTCTTTAAGCACAACTCAAGTCCATCTTAAGCGCGTTTCGTATCAGTTGATATATCCCGGACCATCACTACATGTCGAAAAATCGTGGCAATAGCCTTTTGTGATACAGGAGTAAGCTGCATTGACTATTTGGATCACCGAACAGAATGTACTATGCCAATTTCTTAGATAAATTAAATGCAGAATTGATGGAAAAACGGTTCCGTTTGATGAAGAAAAAAGCGCCTACATTGAACCGGCTCAATTTTCATCGAATGAAGAAACCATTTTTGCGAATAATGTCCTTTTTCGAAGAGTTTGAGATTTCATATATTTTGAAAATTGAAATATCATTGTGAAAAGAACTAGGCTAAAAAATAAGTTCAATTCTGAGAAGCAAAACAAATTTTTCATTTCAAAGTCATTGACTTATCGAACCTCGTGTGAATTCAATTAAGAGTTTTTAAATGATAAACATTTGCGGATCTGTACATTTTTTTGGTTCTTAAAAACGACTTATTAGGTTGGAAAAATTTTAGATTTTTCCTAAGAAGTCCTTGAAAAAAAGTCATACTTATTAGAATAATTGTTTCAAAACTGATGCAGCACTATTTAGTGGTTCCCTTTTTAATCGTAATATTAATATATTATGATAAATTTCGTGACTTATGAAATGCAAAGAAATGCAAGGCTTTGTTCCGATTTGTGATTGATGTTTTCGGTTCGAAAACTAAAGAATACATATCATTGCAAGCGTAAAAGGATAAATTATCAAATAGTAAAGTAAAAAAACATTCGAAAGCGTAAAAAATCGAATCCAGAGAGGCACGATCAGTGTTATTACTAATTCGGTGGTCGACCCACTTATTCATCTCTTTAAAGTTAATGCTTGTGAAAAAATTAAAAATGTGTTGAAATTGATTATCAAAAATTACACAGACTCAGATTATAACTAAAGCATATAAAAAATTACGTCAATCAGAAAAGCAAGCAGGAATGATCTAAAAAAGGTTGAGATTAAAATATTTAACCACGAATCTATGGTGAAGCGTTCTATGGACGGATGTCCTTAGATGGCATCTTTATTCTGATACTAAAAAAAGAAATCTAAAATATCTATTTCACAGATTCCACAGCCTACTAGGCATTCAAATGTGTTTGTACCACTTGAAAGGTGCCTCTATTCTATAAAATTATGTTACACTGGTTCCAGGTAATAGCTTCTCAATTCTCAAGAAATACTAAAAATAGTATTCCGTTTACAATGTTTGATTTAACTTATTTTATAGCGTCTAGACTGTCTACAAGAACTATCGATTATCTTCCTCAAGTTCTTGGATGAGTTTTCTATAAAAATGTTGACATTTTTTGACTTGCTTTTAATGTTTTTGGGAAAAGGTCTACCCAAGTACCAGTTCCAGTTCGTAAGCTATCTGTCGAAGCTTTGATCTCGATGACGACCACTTTTTGCTTTTTCCCTATTTCTTGCGTACTCAATACATCCATCGTTGGTCTGTTCCCATGTGCTAGATAAGAGCATATAGGTGTTACCTGATCATGCGACTACTCTTATCTGTAAGGATCTCTGGGATTTGGTCCAAAACAATTTTTTTTTTTTGGGTTTTTTTGCTGAATTTCGGTGTTTACTATGTTGAAGGATCTCATGTGTGTCGAAGTTGAGCCCCAATAGGAGAACATTAACGACCTTCCTTGTAGTACAAAGTGCTGAGTATTATGACGCCTCAAAACAAAAGACTGCACAAATAAGAATTTTACCAGGTTGATTTTTTTATTATCCTCAATTTCCAAAGTTTTCAAAAACGTAATTAAATTCATATCTGCGAGTAAATCAAAAGGCCACAATTCTGTTTATTGAACATATACTACTGCCCTTTTGCTTGTACATAAAAATGCGGCCAAGTGCGAAAGGTTCCGTAAAGCGTTGCGTTTTAAATAGCAGCTTTTTTTTGTATGGGGACCCCTCCATTTTTAACTTTTTTTATTTGTTGTCAAAGTGGCCAGATTAGTATACTTTTTGAGAAAAACAAAAAGTGTCTACTTAATATGGTTGAAAGATAAAGCCTTGCGACAGTTGGCACACTTTGGATACGAAATCCTAAAAAGGACAGGAAGGAAAAATTTGAATGTGGGCCTATTTTTGGAAATTGTTGAAAACATCCAACGTCCTATCCGAGAGTAGTTTTGGATCTTAAAATATCAGTTCCACATAAAACACCTTTTTCTTGCTTTTGCAAAACATTTATGACGTCATAGCTTCCAAACAAGCGAAGGCAACTTTCTAATTCGAAAGAAAACATTTTACAAGAAAAGAGGTCACTCAGCCCTCACCGAGGAGCACAACACCACATGCAGCCGAGACTGTGGATTAATTCGTAAGCGTAAAAAGTCATGTCTGGAGGGACAACAACAAGCTGCATAGCCACAAGTAATTAGTTCTATAAATCACTCGGGCACAATGCGTAGCATTATATCTGAATCTTTATTTTTTGCCTAAATGGAAAAGAGGAATTTCAGATGAACGAGTACGAGTATCTTGTGCGTTTTTGTCGGGCGTTGCCCGCCGTTGCAGCCACTTGTTGGCGTTCCCTACACACATGCTGTATTGTTAATGGCATCCTTATGTGACTCTGTGCTCTAAATAGCAATGTCTTGCTCATGTTTCCAGGCACATCGACTAAGTCTGTATGGGGGATCCAAGATATGCAATTTCTTGTAAAATTACTTGTGCATGTTTTTAATCGTTGGCATGAGGCAAAATTGCAGTGCGAATAATTTAAATGCAAACCTCAAAATCATAATCGAAACATAGTCAGTCTAGAGTCCTTCTTAATTCACTGAGGAGCAATTTATATACGCGCAATTTAGCGTCTTTTCACATAATCCTTTTACATTAACTATAAATTTGCTTCTCCTTTAATGGAACAATTACAAATGAATTAAACAAACAAAATAAAATAATGACAAGGACACTGAGAACATGTTTCATATGTAGCCAAGAGTTGTATCTGCATTGGGCTTTTATGTTGTCGTTAAATATTTAACGAGCAACCTCTAATGAACCCCAGCCCTATTTAGCGACTACATTTGTGTTTATTTCATCTTCCTGTTCCCTATGGCACGACAAGGACGGGCGATGCCTTTGCCCCAAGGACATACAGCAAAAAGCCATTTTCCTTAATTTAATGCTTTTTATTAAATTAAATTTCATCCAACAAAATCTGATTCTGTCACCGAAAAAAAAGCGCACTCTGGTTTGTAACTTACAAATTTCTTTGCCCTGTTTATGGACAAAAGGATGCATGGATGCAGGACATTAAAATTATTCAGTATTGTGTCTGGCAGAACATAGATACCTTATTATGCTGGCGTGCAATGTGAGTAGTAAAGTAACTGGAGCACTTGGCCCGAAGTGACAAGTGAAAAACGTAAAAGGAAGTATCTAGAATAAGGTTTTGTGATATTTTGACAGTTTGAAGAGGATCTGACCTCGCTGTGTAATCTGAGAAGGGTTCATGTGACATCTTTGGTGGTAAATTTTTCAGTGATCCTAGAGGAGTGTCTGATTGAAGTTGGACAGCGGACTGAGATACTGTTGTGAAGATGTAATTACTACAGAGGTTATTCTAAATAAACAAATTACAATTTAAAAGATAATTATAGAACTACTTCAAGAAATTGGTGTGATTTTCAGGTGGGTTGCAGGCTTCAACTCTCCGAATGGCATGAGAGACTTTACAACATCTTCATGTGCAATTAAATACCCTTCGGCGTCAGGTTAAAATCCTTACACTGCAAAGAAAAATTTGGCAATCAATCGAGAGGAAGCGAAAATATTACTGCGAAAATTAAATAGAGCCAACCGTCCGACAGGTCCTTTAGTTCCATCTAGAAATATGACGATTTAATGTCTTGTAGTAGAAACTATCCTATCCAGTGCATTTTGTGGACTCCTGAAGTCGCTTCGCAAACATTGCAATGCTTCCATCAAGACGATACCCACCACCGCTTCATCGATTTCGAAACCTCATATGAACATTAATTGTGCAGTTTGGACCAAGAACCTCCTGTGTGTTTTTAGAGGTTTAGCACTTCAGACAGGCGAGCTGCCCAACCAGCTTTTCCCCCAAAATTCACATTTTAAGGCGCAAATTTAGAGATGACCATGATCATAAGCAGTTGATTTATGTACAGGTTTATTCATCCAACAATAACGTATAATCCAAAACCTCTGCATATGTTTTTATGGCCGAGGGTCCAAATTTATCCATCCAGCGCCGTTTTCACGAACTCGGCCTCGGCCCGTCAAATGTCAACATACTGGTGTAGCTATTGAAGCCATCTTAGATGATGATGCTCATTTATTGCATTTATAATGATACAATATGCTCGAAAATTACCGTTTATGGAGTAGTGACGATACTCCCCAGACTCACTATTTGCATATCGAAAAAGACTCTGTGGTGTGCGGTTTGCATGCTGAAGGCATAATTAGCTCATCTTTTTTTTCACATCTGAAGATGGAGTCAAAGAAACTGTCAATGAAAACCGCCTTGGACACAAAAGGCTTCAGGAGAAAGGCGCGACTTGTCAAACAGCTGTTCAAACCATCACTTTATTGGTGACGAATGTAGTGCACATCATCAGCTCTTTGGTATAAGCTTGAGGAACAAAATCGCATCAGAACTATTAGTATCAACTTTTTGGTCAGTTGAGAGGAACAATTGACGTAATGGACCGTGGATTTCATCGGAGTTCTTGCTATTCAATTTAATGTGTGTGTTTGGTTAAAGGCGGTTGACATCATACGATTTAATCTTTATTTCCGAATCTCTGAGTGGCAGGAGCTGCAACCGCAAACAAAGACGTGGATGTAGCTCGGAAGTCAAAATTCCGTCGTCTACAAGGGCTCAGGCTTCGAATGCCCTAATTTCCAAATTTTTGCAACCGATTCTCTCGGCCTTTTTTTACCCGAAAACAATGACGTCCTATGAGCGACAAGAGGAAGGCATACAATTTAAGATTTATTGGGGAAGATCATTATAATTTTCTATAATCAAAATATGACTTAGAAAAAAGGAGCCACTTGAATGAGAACACACGAAAATCTTATTAAAAGAAACCGACGAGTACGAGTCAAGATTTTTATTTTAAATTTCTCATAGCCTGCTTCTTGACGTAAAAATGAGTTGGAATTTTAAAATACATTTTCTGTATTTCTTCTTTTCTTCTATATTATTTGTTCTAATAGCGGACTTAGTAGTTCACACTTTGTAAAAATTTTAACTGTCTATTTATAACAGTTCAGAAGATGGGCGGCCTTTTGGTAGAGTGACCATTAAAACGGAAAGAAAATTAAGCATTTTCTTGGTCTTAAACATAAATTTATTATGTTTGCGTCTATTGGAATGACGGTTTTTAATTGATTTATAAGGTTGCTTTTGAAAAAAATCTCGTCCAAATCATCACAGGTAGCTTCGATTAAGGTTTCATTGTCTTCAAATTGTCCAATGCCTACATAAACTCTTCGAGACAGACATGCCTAACGGTTTGGATGAGGTTTGAGCTTAATGGACCAAGTTTTTTTTATTGTATCCAGCTTCGGGCTAAACTTGTGTGATTGTTGGTGGAGGAGTCTTGCTACTTTTTTTTCATTAATAGTATACTTTTTTTCCTATCCGTTTGCCCATCGTTATTTAGGATAAAAGCACGCTTTGGGCTAGTTGAATGAAAGTTAAGGCAAGTCGGAAAATCAAATGCATTTCTCAGGATATTGTTGGATGCGATGTACATACGTCCTTTTTGTTGTTGTCCCAAAGTTTTGATGATCCCTAAGAAAACTGTTTACAAGAGTCTTCCTTCTATATAGACTCCCTCCTATTTATCGGATTGAGAGTTCCGGGCATAACATTCAACCATCCATCCACTGCTGAAGCTGCATCATGATGTCACCTTCAGTCTCAACAAGAAGGAAATCTTAGTGGCATGCTTTCTGGACATAGAAAAGGCCTTTGACAACGTCTGGATCAAAGGGCTCATATACAAAATGAAGACAATGGGATTTCCGCAGCCTCCAGATTCTTTTTTGTCCAGTTACAGGATCAATTATCAACATTCAGAAGACTACTTGGAGTCAACAAGGAGAAAAGATCTCTCCCATCCTTTTCAACATCCTGACAGCGGACCAGCCAGCAGCAAGACAGAGCTCATTTGCTTCTGACCATCGACCACAGCAACAAGGAGTAGGAAAGCTTTCGCGACGAGATGCCACGACACAAGGATAACGCTGCCAGACGGAAAAGAGATTGCTCCACAACTCAACACGAAATTTCTGGGTATAGCCTTCAGCGAGCGGTTCCAGTTTCGGTAGCACGCTGAAGAGGCTTTTCAAAAAGCCAATTTCGCCCTTCATCTTGTGCACCCACTTCTAAAAAAGAGGAGTAGAATGCATAAAAGCACCAAATTAGTGGTCTATAAACAGCTTATAAGACCAGTAATTACGCACGCCTTCCCAATATGGTTTACGGTGCCACCTACAACAATGAAGAAAATGCAGATCCTAGAAAGGGAAATCCTCAGATCCTGCACCGGACTCTGGAGGAATCTCAACACGCTGAAATACTTCAGCAACACAACGATGTACGAAAGCGCAGAGATCACGCCAACTTACGAATACAAGCTGCAGCTGTCAAGAAAAATCATCGAAGGGTTAGCAAGCCACCCTAACGAAGAGATCAGGATCATCAGCAGACAAGAATCGAGCCAGCCCACAGGTACCTCAAGAGATCAACGATTGGATCTCGTTCTACAAGAAAGCCAACAGGAACTACTACAGAGGTTTATACCCTGTATAATTTTTTAATCAATTTTCGTTTTTAAAGCAACTCCCACAGAGTCAATTTTCAAAATGTTTGGAAAATTTGATATAAAATCAGTTATAGATTAAGTACTACATGTTAGCAATTTTTATAAAAAAAAAAATTTAGTATTATATAAACTTACAGCTAAAGTACGTTGGGCCCTTATTGTTGAAAGTCTAGTTTTAAGTCAAAATTGTAAATAATAGACTAAATAAAAATAGTTCTTATTCGTAAAAAAATCGGATTGAAAGTTCCAAATCTTTGATAGCATCTATATTTGCAATTTCTGTCGATGCCAACGTCTCTCTGGAATCGTATTGTATTTCAATTTATATAAAGAGTCGTTTTAAACATGTTGTAAAAAAATTTTAAAGAGTTCATTACTTGATTTGAGGAATTCTATAGCTACCTACGAAGGTATACACGAAGGATGGCCTTAACATTATGATTCGCAGTGTTTATATTTTAATCTACTCTTAAGTAGGTAAAGTCGAAATTTTGTAACAGAATCGACGACACCGCAACAAACCAACTTCTAATATTCACCCTAAAAGAAGCCTAAAAAAAACTACCCCTTATTCCTTACAACACTCGGCAACAATTTTAATCTTGTTGCACTCAACAATTGCAACATTCAACTGAGACTTCTCAAACACTTGAGTGGAACCGCCGGCATCATAAAAATGTTTCAGCAGCATGTTGTTAAAATTGTAAAAAGCATACAACTGTAGTTTTTCTATTCCCCGCAAAATGATTATGGCGCTATTCAACTTATACTCTGTTTATAGAAATAACATCTGCTGCATCGAGTGAGTTTTTTCAATCTAACCGGTTTCTACCTCGACAGACTTCCACTCAGCGAAGAGGAATTGCGCTCAGTTTGATTTTAGCCGTGGTCGTGTTCGTGTGTGGTGTAGCGCTTTGCGTCGTCGTTTCTGTATATCGTGGAATTTATTATAAGTGAGCGTCTGTTTATTGAATTTTCCTTTTCACAGTTCGCGCCGAAATTGGAAATCGTTAGAATTAACAAAAACAAATAGGTGTGCCTCTGCAAGTGAAGAATTCAGCCTCGCGAACTGCAATTTGCTGGTCCATAAAAAAAAGAAGAATGCACCCTAATGACCCAAAAGATGAATCCACAGGTGGCTGGTTGACTGTTACAGAGGCTTGTCTCGTTCGTGTGCCCATCGCGTCTAGTTTGTGAATGTGTCATGTTCATGTGTCAACGGTCGTTTCGGTGAACCTATTTTTTTCGTTTTCGCCGCGACTAGGAAAGCATAACTAAACAAAAGAAAAGTTCGCTTGTACCTCAATTTGTTTATTACGAATACGAATGATTTATATTGAAAAAGGAAAACAAGAAAATGAAAATGTAAAGGAAATAGCAAAAAAAAGTTCGTTGGTAATTCCCTTCTCCACACCGTTTCATTAACTCAGGTGTGTTGTTGATCGATACAGACACACACACCAACTCACGCATACCTTTTCCTATCCATGCAAAGAAAATATCACTAGTGTGAGAGAACGGGTCTTAAAAGATCGTGTTGTGGTTCCGGTCGCGCAAACGGGTTTAATCGTAAGAATTAGAAAAAAAAAAAGTGTTTTTCATCCAAAGAAAAGAGATAACCATAGAAAATTAATTAAAGGTGTGTTAGTGTTAAAATGCTTTGTCATAAAAGTAAATAAAGTTGATAAAAATGTTTTATTTTAAATAAAACAAAAAAATATTTGTGATAATTTAAAATTAGTGATTTTAATTAAACATCAGTGATCAAGTTTTATCTCAATTCGCCACTCATACACACACACACAAAATTGAGGCAACACACAACACAACAATGGAGGAACGAGAAAGGCGGCATTATTCCAGTTTTCAAAGGATAACAAAGGAACATTTGTGGATTACCTGTTTAACGATCATACTCGTTGGCATCTCTCGATGTAGTTGTACAGGTATGCAACAAGATCAATGGCTTTTATTCTTTTGTTTGACTTATTTGGGTGTAGTAGTGACTGTAAATAGCTGTAAATTATTAGTCCTCTGGGTCTTTCATTGTTGTGTTTATATTCTACCTGTTTTAGGTAAATAAGTTCTATTTGAAGATATTTTCAAATTAACAAAAACAAAAAAATTACTTCAAAATTTGAGTGACGCTAGAAAAATTGTCACCTGTGAGATTTCAAGAAGGCTTTTGTATGAAAATGCGTATCACTATTTTAGCACACTTTTAGTCCTTAAACTAAACGGTCATTGACCGTTCTTAACGCGGACTACATAAATCATAGCCATTATGGATAACTTGATTTAGGGGATCATTCATTTTGTGGTGTCGAAAGTAAATTTTAAGAAAACACGTTTACGATCTAGATTACGATGAAATTTTTGTTTGAAGAAAATGTTTAAAATTTTTGTTTGCTTAGAATATGGCGGGGGTATTGCATTATTCGATTCCGAAAAAAGGCAATTTTCAGAAGAATTTTTTGGATGACAATAAGTCTTCCATAACATGATGAATATTCGTTTTCAAAGCGCCAAATTTTTTAGGGATTGTGCTCATAAAAAGTATCTTTTGCTTCGAAAAAGTTCGTTCAGGATACTTTTCAAGCAATAAGCCATTGTCTGAGATGTGGCACTGGCTTCATGATATACCTTCCTCATTCATATCTTTGATTCTAGGTAAAAAAAAAATTTGGTTAACATTTTACTGAAGTTCTAGGAATTGACGGTGACAGATAAGCCTTCATTTCCGAAGAATTTTCTACTGATCCAATACCAGGCCACATTGCACACCGACATTTTGTGTCTTCCGAGATTGTCATGCAGATTTCACTTCCCCATATGCGATAATTTTATTGGTCAATTGGTTCCGCCAAGTGAAAACTAAGCCGCACTTCTTAAGAAAATGTGTGAAAAATGGTCATCAAAACGCTAATGTTCAAGCGCCCAATTGACGTCTGCTCTACTCAATCCAAGATCAGCTGGCTTTAATTCTTCAAAGAGCTGAACTTTTTAGGGTAAAGATGCAAATGTTTTCATATTTTTTTATGGTGTTGTCTATCGTACGCTCAGATTGACGTTTATGTTGCCCGACAAGCTACTACAAAATAAGTATTTTCTTGGCAGGTCGGTCCATATTTTTAAACGGCAAACCTTAAACAAAATATGTACAGTCGCAGAAGACAATTAGGTTTGACGTTTGCACTGACTTCAAATTTTCCTGTGAAAATATTTCAATGTCTGAAACATGTATGTAAGAGTTGCATGTTCGTTTATTTTCTTCATATATATATGTTAAGTATTATATTAAATTATAGATTTGTTTTGTAATTTTGACCTGGTTATTTATTTTAAGCTGGTATACTTCATCTGTTGTATCAACACACTTTTGTAGTTCTAAAATGAATATTTCTGAGACGTCAGTTGCATTACGTTTCGAAAACTGTGGAAAGAACTCCTCTACATAATCATCGCCTTTGGAATTATCTATTTGCCAAGAGCTATATAATTCTGCCTTATTCTTTTAGTAAATTTAGATTTCATTATTAATCAATCTTTCTCAACATTATACACAAAATCAAAAGAATTTAATCTTCTTTGCCCCATGGGAAATACGGACTAAAACTAGATTTCTTAAAACAATTTCCTATCGTTTGAGTTCTGACATTAATGCCCCGAGCTTCGCCTATGGCAGCCATATGCCTTAAGGTTTCCCTTAATTCTCGGTGGCGAAAGTGGCATTTTAAAGTTTGAATCACTCCATGGTCATGTGGTTAAAATTTTGAAAAAAATGTATGTGGTTTAAAATATTCCAATTCAATATGACTCTAATTTTGTCTGATGGTCTTTATCATTTATTGGGCAGTTGTTTACAAAAAGTATAATTACAATTTTGTGAAAATTGTTTATCTTACCCTTTCAGCAAAAAGTTGCCAGTTTAGCTACCTAAGGATTTTTAATTTTTTCAAATATAATTTTTCGTGTTTTAATGTTATATTATTATCCGGTATAAGCACTTGAAGAATTTTCTGCATTCACCTGCAACACGACGCTCTGCATTTTATGCAGTCTTCATGAAATTGCTTCAATTACAGACCTCTTAATGGCATAATCCATGCCTGAAATGCAAACAGGCAGTTAAACAGTTAAACAGTAGTTAAAACCATATCTTTTCAAAACCCAAATACTCACTTCTGGCACTAAAAGATTGTTTTTAATGTTCAGAAGCGGTATCTATGACTTTAAACATTCTTTAAACGTTGTTCTCTATGAAGAAAATGGATCAATAAAAAAACCACTCATTCAGAATGCAATGTCTTCCCTATAATGGAAAGTTCGCCTTTTTACGTAGCCGCCGAGATAAAATCGCGTCTCATCTGAAATAGTAATTTTTTGAGTAAAATGTTCATAAATTTCGGGCTGATCTAATGTCCAAACGAAGCGGGTGATCATTGTTTCTAACCTTCATATAAAAGAAGTTTACGAAAAATTGTCCTCAGATGTTTACTTGTAGAAATTTTCGGCGAACGAATGTTCTCCACAAACTTAAGAACGCCAGGTGTAGTTTCTGCATCATTTCGACCAAAAATTCTTTCGAAAACTCTCGCTGCTTTATTTAAAATAAAAGGCCGAAAAAAAAAACAATTATTTCGGCTTAAATAGAATTTATTAATTGAAAACAATTTCTCATATAAAGCCACCTATAAAATATAGCAATTATTTCTGTTCAGTTTGGGCCCTTATTTTTAAGCTTAGTCCGTCTTATTTTGAGACCACGATAGACTTGGTGTACTGCCACAAAAAGTAGTCGAAGGGAGTCAGAACATATGACCTAAGCAGCCGATTTTTTGTAAATGACGGCTTACTTGGACCTTGACTTAAATATGAAAAAAAATATCTTTGCTAGCTGTGACACACCCTGTAGGTTTTCTTTTTTTCGCGCCAGTCTTTTTAATCTTATTGCTAAAATTTTGTTATCAAAATAAATTTGATGCTTTCTAAAAGATTACATTAGTCTACATTCGTAGGCAACTGTCATTCACAATTGTTTTTTTTTATAACCATCCTTAATCTAAAATAGATATATGACTGCTGTCTACTGAATTTGTTTCCCTGCATTTGACATTCGTATCCCTAGTCCAATTTTCTCTACGAACATTTCATTTTCTTTATAATTATCGTCCTTGACACTGAACCAACCTCCCTTCAAAAATATGCAAACAAAAGAAGATGTGAGGAAAAAATAAAAGAAGAACCCAGAGAGAAAATATTAATTGTGCACCTGGCGAAGAAACGAATTTATAACAGCCCATGCTCAAAAGGGACGGAAAGTACGTGTATCGAGTGTCGGAATTTCATTACGGACAAGGACCCCTTTCCAAGTACATATTCCCAATATTTTTCAAGGGCCCACCATTCTCTCCATGCCTGCTGTATTCTTCAGGTATCGATTGCAATTCAAATTCTTGGAACAGAGACGTTTCGACCAAAAAAATGTCTGCCTAAAAAAGGATAAAAAAAACAGCTACGCAAATATTCATTTTAACACTTAATCAAGTTTTATATTTTTTCAATCACGTAATTGTGCGCCATGGCAAATAGTTTACAAAATATACAAGAAAATTCCTGGGAAGGTATTTCTCATTCCAATTTCACGAGTACTTTTGTTTGCCTTTGCCTCCTTAGGTGTAGCAGCAGGTCTGCGCGGCGAGTCGGAGCCATTCCAAAAGCTGCCGTGTTTGTATTTATTTGAAGTTGCTCCGCTCTGTTTGTGTTTGTTTTGTATTTTGACTTTTAAATTTTAATTGCTTTCATAATCAGAGTTTATGTCAATGCAAAAGTGAAAAGGCAAAGTCAAGTTGTTGTACCTACCCAAAAGGACATAACTTTTATTTCGGTTGCAAGCACAGGAGTGACTTTGGGAAATTCGAAAGTTAAATTGTTTAAGTAGCTTACAAGTTTGTTGTGATTGCTTTTGAGCTGCAATTTTTGAGTATCAAATCGAAAAAAAAGTCGTTTAGAATTTATCGGCGGAGATTTGTTTCGCATCGATGAACATATTTATTTGTGGGTGAAAGATCGACGATTGTAAGGCTCTTTTAAGCCGAAAGAAAGGTTCCAAGCTTTTGTAACTAAAATTTTAGTGAAAATTTCTTTTAGTTGTAATTTTCATCCACAACATCACGAGGTTGGTTAAACCCTTGTCCTGGAGCTCGCATCAGCGTATAGATTGGTTGATAATTTGTAAATAGTAAACAGCAATGGTCCTAATTGACTTTCCTGTGTTACTCTTGAAGTTATATTTAAAGCCTTTAATATTTGTACTACAAACTTGACCAAAAATATTAAGTGTGGAGTGCTTTCCCCGCCTACCTTTTCTTATAGGTACTAAATATATTTTAAATTATTGTTTTGGACAGGACTTGATAGAAAAAGAATGCGACAATGATAATTTCCATTAGTTGATTTTCTAGCCATATCTACGATTCCACTAAACCAATGTCCAGAATGGTTCAGATAGCAAAGGCCAAAATCAGAGGAGGCTTCAGCAAAAAGCTTAATATATATATGTTTTGAGACTGTGCTTCAAGTAACTGAATAAAAAGTCAAGTTATGAATTATTTAGAGTTTAATTCGCCCAGAAACCATTATTTTTTATTTTTAATTAAACCGTGACTCATTAAACTACTCAACTCAACTCTGAAAGAGACTAAACTCCAGGTTGTTTGTTTAAAATAATCCGAGCACGTAAAAGGGAACTTATTTTTGAGAACTTGTGTTCAGAAGATACCTTTTATAAAATGAACGCTTTGACTTCACTCAATTTTCTAAGAACGAATAGAAAAAATGTCATTTCTTTTGAAATTTCAACCACGTTTTTATTCAATGATATTATGCTATTCCCAATAAATGGATACCCTTCTGGACAACTGTTACGCCATCCTGCTATCGAATGGCTTTCATCGAATTTGTAATCAATGAAGAAATCACAGTACTGGATGCCTGTAAGTATCTGTTTCTGCCGTGGGAAGGTTAAAGGTGGCAAGTAACCCTTCATTTCTACAGGTCGACAAGGTAGCAGCTGCAATCTTTAGTCATTGAGGGTTGATAAAATTATCTTCCGCGGGTCTATTATGCTGATAATTTGCATTTCACCCTTTTCTTATCTTATTGCAAATGTTCCAGGTGCTGTTCTCAAATCAATATTCCAAGCAAGTATTTGTGTTTTTATTTAACTACTTTAAATTGGAAGCAAGTCTGAACAATGATACTCTTTTTATTTTGACAAGCATCTGGCAAAACACCGCGAAAAGTTTTTTTTGTCCTTTAAATACAACAGTCCAAATAATAATAACAAAATTATACCTTACTATTTTTTGTTTCGCGAAATCTGACATCGGATGCGCCCCAGTTTAAGCAACCCGGTTTGGGGTTCTGTGTAAGGTATTTTACGCCAAATTTAATCGTCTGAAAAGCTGAAGAGCTGCAATTTAAAAAAAGGGGCTCAAAGGTTGTCTAAGTTAATTTCTCATCAATAAAGTAAATTTGGTTTTTCTATACGACTTAAAAGAATTGGTTATAGCTTTGTAGAGGTAACCGGACATATCCGACACCCTTATTTCTGACACGTGGGCCAGTACTCACTCCAGACATGAAAGACAGAGTGACGACGCAATCTTTCAAAACACAGATATCACTTAGTGGCGAATAAAATACTGCGAACTGCTTGAATGCAAATAGTCGATATAAGATTCTTCGTTCATATTCGTTCTTCATTCAATAAACACAAGAAAACAAAATCCATCTTTGTTTGAAACCACTAGAAATTGTTTAATTCTTCTGCTGTATAAGGGTGCTCATAATACCTTGGGAGGGGTAACAAAAGTAACATAAACCTCGCTGCTGATTACAGATATCTGTTACCAGTCAAACCACCTGTAGCAAAGTTCTCTGAGCATCAATCGCACACCCACAGTGTGCTATTTTGACCCGTTTGCGACCCTCTATCATTGTCTCTGAAAGTAGTTACGAAACAGGATGTTTTCTTCCATAAAATTAGGGTTACAAATTTGAAAGCTGCACCACATAAGTCGCTTTAAAGTTGCTACACATGTCAGCGATACATAGCAAAAGTGCGCACACATCACATTCAAGGCTCTTCCGATAAAAAATCAGGCCGAGTTTAAAATCCTAAGACTGTTGAAATGCAATGGAGTCTTATTGAGAATGCATATGGTTCTACGCCGAATTTCTGACGTGGTTAAGTGCATAGCTTATTGGCCACATTCGCGTTTTGCAACTTATATTTTTCGCACAAATCATGAATCTGAAGTACTTCAACCGAACGAACGTAGAAGCTCTTTCTTGATACTTATACTCTCAGAGGGTTTCTCATAATTCGCCAGAGGTAAGACGAATCCCGTAAGAAAATTCTGATTCAAGTTCAATGAATAGAGAACCAGAGACTACGCAAGCTAATTCAGGCATAACGAATGGTGCTGTCTTATTTTTGGCGTTTGCTAAAAGAAACATATCTCTAATGTTTGCTCCGTCGAAATAGATAATTGCATTCCGCCCCTCCAGAAATTCACTCGCAACACACGTACATCATCCATCGAATGCTCACCAGTTTACCCTAAAGCCTACTTTCGGGCGCACTGTAAAATTTAGAAATACTTTTATAAGCCGCACAATGCGCATGTGGAATGCGTTACCCCGCTCTATTTTTCCTTTGCACTGCAACCTACAACGATTTAAAACCAATGTGCACTGGTACCTCCTTTGTCTCCCTTCCTCTTCTGCTCGTGCTGTGTAAAAAACCACTTTATGGGTACTTCCAATCCCTGCAGCACTTGATCACTAATTAAACAAAAAAAAAATTTGCAGACGTTTGAAATCGCAGTATATTACCTGAGCTGAAAGTTGTAACGAAACAAATTTTTAACGGAAACTGTTTTTGATTTTGATAAAGGCTGTTACTTCCCTAAATAATATGCACCAGATTTTGTACACGAACAGCTAGGGCCTTCAACATTTTGTGCCTTTGGGCTGCAAAAAATCGTTGGAGGAATCGATTTTTTAACTATTCGCTTATAGAGCAAGCTGGCTCTACAAAGGGAAGGTAAGGTTGTTGCAGAACTACGAAGCTTGAAAGAAGACATAAGGCAGGGAAACAAGTGCACGAACAGTGATTTTAAATCCAACGTTCATTGAAGAATCTGAGCCTGAGATTTAGCTGCTTCCTACTCTCCACGATACCGTGCACAATGTATCCAGCTAGTTCTTTCAAGCTTCCTAGAATCCCTTGGGCTTCTTTTTTTTTTGTCAACCTGGTTCGATGACACCATCGATGAGTAACGTTACGCAGTTTATGTGACCAATAGACCCGAGCAGACAGACGATCTGGTGCATGCTTCCTATCAGAACATCTCCGTAATTTAAAAAAAAATACCATAATGGAAATGCTGCTTCAATGTAGCCAAATTTTCCTGCGGATCGGTGAATAGATTCCCTGAACAGCTTATGGGCAGACTAGATGAGTGCATGTTTTGTATCATTGGCAAGGCTAGTCTACTATCCGATAACCTTGAGCTTGGCGGCTCTTTCGCTTGAGTGTTAAAAAACCTGTGGTCTACTGTTGTGTTCAATGGAGGCTTGACCTTCTCTAACGTCGGCGAGTGCCAGATCTCCTCCTGTTTCTGCGATTTGCCGGTGTTTTTATTGCCCTCAGCTCTAGAGTGATTGATGCGACAACTTATGGCGAATAGATCGATCAAAATAAGCCATAATAGTCCAGTAGTGTTTGTGCCTTCCTTTAAAGACAACTAGATTCGTAGAATCTTTCCCCTCTAAATTAGAATAAACTTAAAAATCTTCCGCTGCTCTAGTAACGACAATCTGCTTTTCAAGACCGAGCACACAGCTCGTCTTCGTTGTATTTTTTTTTGCTTTGAATCTCTCGGTGCTAATTTTCAAAGACAAGCGTTGTTACTAGTTATGACTGTGAAGGCTTTCGAATTCCTTTGCCTTAAAATGTATGATGTTCAGCACTACTCGATTTCTTTTAATCCAACCTTTGTTCTGGAAATGAATGGATAGATAAACGCTCATGCATGAGTTTAAAAATTAACGACTCTACTCTACCAGTAAGAGGCGTCTGTTCTGTACGATATTCCATAACAGTCACTGAATACTTTACACAGTTTGTCTTTCTAGAGTTTATTCTGCCTTTGGACATCTCAACATCTCTATAACACGAGTCCTGAACACTTTCCTAAAGCCTGCGTGGCAGATATCCAAAGTCGCAAACCAATTAAAAAAAGACTGCTTGATCATTTAATCAATAGACACAAAAAAGAGATTTCCATTTTACCGGAAGTTGTGTGGTCTGTATTTTTTTACCTGAAAATGTTCCGATCATATTGCATATTTATTTTTTCACTCTACATCGCGATTAATTAGTCATAAAAATGTAATGATAAACAACATCAGAAGCCTCGCCATGCGAAACCACTGGCTCATTACATAACAGTGTTTAAATTAATAATTATGATATGCTATGCATTTTTTTTATTATTGAAACAATGTTTTCCAACGGTTTGCTTATTACCTACCTCAAAACTTTTCCTGTGGCGCCAAATTGTTTGCTTAATTAACAAATAACATCAAAAGTCTGACGCATTAAAATTCACAAAAAACCACAACATATACCTATGTACAATAAAAAGACCTTACCCAACAGGCTTCCTCGGATTATGACTGAATCGAACAATGTATTGAATTTTCACCATATTAGTCATTGACCGACATTCTGCTTTACCGACCGGCCACTCACTCAGACACAAGCACACAGATACGAGAAGTATTGTGCTGCAACATAGAGGCTATGGGCTTAATCCATTGTTCTTCACTTCAGACATCGTCTGTCGATGGTCAGCAGTTTTCTCGCCGAGTGACCCAAATGAGGACTGACCGCAGTGAACTTTCTAAAGAGTATCAGCAGCATCTGTATGCTCCCAACACAATTAATTGTTGCACTTTTCCTTACAGCAAAAGTTTTAAAAGCCCCTTTTTATTATTCATTTAATTTTTTCTGGTATCTGAAGTTAATCCCACTTTCGGATTTTTACCTCGTATGCAATTCTAATTGCATAACTGCATATCGTTGACAATTTCAGCTTGAAGTGGTCACGGAAATTCACTTTAGATACTCGTAGATACTCGGAGCTACGTTCAGATACAATTCAATTGCTCGAGAATGCAACATGAGCTGAGACACCGCGGCCGGCGCGGCCGTAGGATGTTATTCCAGTTAATTTTACTGTGTCAGGTGTCTCTGACTCTTCCCACTGTCGTCAGTCTGATGAATTGAATTACAACCGCTTTCGTTATCTTTTAGCTTTGCAAAAAAAAATAGAAAAAAAATAAGCAAAAGATACAATTTCTGTTTTGATTTGAATATTTTTGTTTATGGAAATGCAACTCGGTATAACAAGGGACAGTTTACATTGAAAGTCATGAAGTCAAGTATGCATGTTCCTACTCGTATCTGAATTGTGTGCTCCTGCATTCCAACATTAGATACTTTGTATCAAAGTCAAATGCTGCAGTGCGCACTGGTTTTATAGTGTGTATCTGATTTCAGGTCAGTGAATTTGTTATTTAACCGACCGCTCACACACACTCGTGCTTTGTGGTTCAGATACTCGGATAACTTGGGATTTAGGTGGAGAATTTGTTAGACTATGACACAAGAATGCCACAAGCGGCTTTAAAAGTGGTTACACTGGGTGATTTTCGAAATGTAAGATCCTGCACGTGGCCGTTGTGCATTAATTTTTTTTTTTCAACTAAACAGTTGGTTCGATCAAGTTTAATCTGTTGCCAAAATGTCTGTACGTACTTTTATGCAAACAGCAATTAAAAGACTGTATGTCCGAATCAGGTTTGATTTGGAACTTAGTCATTGGATTAATCTGCACACCTGGACCAGAAATCAATGAATTAACCATTGCGAAATGAAGTACACACAGTTGAATTCCACAGATATGCTACTGCCCGAAGGAAGGTCCTTCTTTCGGCAAGGCCGAGTTTCCATGCAACAGAAACTCTGTTTCTTGAATTATTGTTCTTCTTAAAACCTGTTCGAGATCTCAATATGTTCAGTAAGATTGCCTGAAAATACACATCAGTAAGACTGGCATCCTTAATTTTAGAAATGTGTAAAAAGGGAGTCGGAGAATTGCTACGAGTACTACGTTGTGAAAGCTTCAATGGTACCAACAAAGGCTAGGCCATGCAGTTCACAAAGTCGTTTTACCTCTTTGGTCGTTGATTTGTCCTTTGTTTTGGCCTCATTTGAAGATACTGTGAAGACAGCATTGTATTAACTCCAAATTTGTAGAGTTGTTCTAGCCCACTACAGCATATCATTCGCAAATACTTGTAACCTGTATCTGTAGTTGGAAAGCAATTCTGGGAGTGTTCACACAAAAGGACCAGTAACACCCTCCTGCGCATAGCCAGTGCGCATAGCAAGGCCACGATTTTCTTGCCTTTCTAAAGTCAGTTTATAAAAAAAATAGCAAAAGCCACAAAGGGTCTGTTATTTGGTTGACGTAGTCCCCTCAATTATCACTGCAAAATTGCGCATAGAAATTTCAGTCGACTTTATGACTTATTGTGAAAATACTTGTGAAAGGATCTTAGCAGGGTCACAACTCTGGGCGATGAACAACAAAACTACAGATTTTTTTATGATTCCATAAAATAAACAAGAACTTCCTAATGGGGAGTTAATAACATTTTCTGAAAGAATAATCGGAACGAACTTCAAGCTTCCCCGAATCACAAAAAAAAAAACTCAGACTCAGATATAAGTCACTAGGATTGAAGAATCCTTGTCAAATCTTGAGGTTATAGGAGTGACGTCCCAAGATGTGTATAAGGAGAATTTTATCACTCACTCAAAAACTATTTAGGAAAATCAGGTTTTTGAAAAATCCACTTTCACCGAGACATTGAAAGACAGAGTTGGTGGCTCCGTTTCAAGCACCAGTAATGATCAATCGAGCTTTGTCCATCTGGTTTCAGGACATAAATATAATTCCAGATAACCAATAACATTTCAGAGTGGAGTGTTATAAAGTGTGTTAGGAAATCCTGAACGCGTAATGTAGAAAGATCAAGGTTAACTGAAAATTTGAAATCATTTTTCTAGGACGCGTTTTCTGTGGCCTCACGTGGAACAACACGGGCTGCCATTGGCGAATTGAAGCGCTGTCAAATACCTAAGGATCCGACTTTATTAGTAAAATACTTGTTTTTTTAAATACTGCTCTGTCTTGAGTCAAAGCGGCCTATGCTGTGACAATCACGTTGTTTGTGATAGGGCCACTGCTCTGACTTGCAAGCGCACATTCTGTATGATTAACGTCGGTACGAGCTTGATGGAAAGAATCTTGTTTTGTAGAGACTATGAATTGTGGTTTCCCTTCATTAACATTTATGATACAATAAAGTCGCAGAAGAATAAATTCTCTCTTAATGGGGTCCTTTACAATGCGGCCAATTTAATTGGCACGGAAAACTCTGTGATTGAAATTATTTCGGAGAATCATTGCAGGCGCTATGACCTCAGACGATATTTTTATCTTCAGCTTTAACATAACTCTGTGCGTGTACTTGGCTTTATGACTTATGAACACGTTCCACCAGGGGACTTTCATCTTTTTTAACTTTAGCGACTTGATTCAACGACATACGCTACCGTTTGTCTTCTTTAATTCCAGGAAAAGTGGTTTGTCTTCTTTAATTCCAGTAAAAGTGGTGATATGAGACCTTACTACGAAAGAGATGACGCCCCGATCAGACGGAATTCCCGATTCAGTATGGTGGTGGTTTCGGAGATCAAAACAAGAAGTACAGTTGTTATCGCTGTTTTCGTTACCTTTCCTTTCCTTATACTGGATATAGTTTTGAATAAGTTTTAGTCTTCGGTTATATCCAGAATAGCGACCGAATTTCCTTTTCAAAGTTCGTACTGTTTCGACAACATAGCACCTTTTTTGAAGGTACATTACAATAGTGTCCCAAAAAACAGCGGCCCAGAGCACACGAAGGGTTCCGTACCATCCAACAATGCTCAATTGCTATTAATAAAAAAAACATGTTTTTGTGTAGGGATCCCTTTTATTTAAAACCTTTTATAATTTATTGTAATAGCCGCTATTACAATACAATATTATAGCAGGACACATTCTGTGAAAATTGCAATTTTCTAATTATTAAAGTTCAGAAGATACAACCTTTGTGATTGGGTTCCGATGGCATACTTTGAGTACGGGACCCTTAAAACGCAGCACGTAGTAGGGCCTTTAAAAGCAATAGGTAAGCTTCGAGGGCCCGCATAGGATCAGCTACACGTTATTTTAGCTAGGGTTATGTATTTTAATCTTGCTTATTGATATTTTTTAAATTCAAGCCGGTACGACTTGTAAAGATCCAGAAGGGTTTCCTTAGTTTTAAGTTTTCTCCTTAATTGACCTTGTCTGCCGCCTGTTCGTGTTACATCCAGAAATATTCTAAACATGTACACACTTGGAGAGCTTTATTTTGTGTAACAAAACATAAAACCAGCGAAATTTACATACATGTAGACGGATACACGGTCTTTTACGGTTTTACAATAAAGCAGAACAAGCATTGAAGACACAGAGTAGCTCCTCTTAAGTTATCCATTCAGACTCAGTGGACGTGTAAAAGCATATTACTTGGAACCGACACAAGAAACTCCCCCATTGCGGGTGGTGCCTATGAGGAAGTAACTCATAAATTGAGTGCCACCCCAACGCGAAGTTTCAGTTCCGCAACGCAACCCCTATTGCACTAAGCAAGTGGATAAACACTCGCATAAACGTATGTTTGTCGTAATTAAAACAACAATACAATGAATGAAGTGAAGAGCGGGGTTGATGGGAGCTCTACCTCCTATTTAGCACTCCCCTTCGACGCATTCACATAAAACGACTAAAATTGCACGCTCAAGCAAAAACGTAGCACCCTCTGCTGTCTGTTGTGTCTCACAATAGCATTTAGCCAAAGCCAGGTGCATGCAGTACTTTCATTATCCGTTTCCGGTCGTCACAACATTCCAACGAGGTATTCTTGCATGACAACTCCTTTGGTCGTGCTGCAGGCTGTACAGTTTGCAGTGTGCAGTGTGCAGCAGTACACCTTCATCAAAGGTGAAGTGCAAGAAATGTAAAGAGAATCTCAAATGGAAGACAAATGCGCATTTAAGCCTTATTTGCGGTGTATTCAGTCGCAGGAGTGCGTCCTTTCCCGCGTTATGTGTATTTGCTGTTTGTTCTATTCACGGGTGCTATGAAATCTCGCTTCCTTTGCGAAATTAATTCAACTTTGTGTTCACGACGGGCGCAAGACCAAAGGCACACAGAAACGTGGTCTCAGTACCGAAGATATGGTCAAAGGAACGAGAAGAAGCGTTTTATTGGAAGACTGCCTGGCGTTTTGCTCTAATCGTTTGCATCATCAGCTATGGATAGATAGGGCATGACCATGGAGTCTTTAATTTTTTTATTGCTCCTCTTCCAGCCTTCGTTGCTCTGGTGAGGCGAAAGGAAAGGATGGATTGAAAACATGAGCATAGTTTGCGGTCAAATGATAATTTCCGAGAGCAGTTGGATTTTATGGGAAAGGAATTTCTTGGATTTGTATGATTGAGAGTTTTTAGAGTTGCCCTGCAAGAATATTCATGGAATCGAAAATACTCATTACACTGCTGTGCCGACCGGTTTTGCCAACGAATGCATCCTTGAATACCAATTAGGCTTCAAGTTAAAATCAACTTTATTTAATTCGATTTCGCGTAACTCTTTTGTCTTGTCAGTAAGCGTCACTTTGTTGGGACTTGGTCGAATGGCGTCTTGCGGTGTAAGGCTAGAACGTTGACCAGGATGACTCAGACAAAAGGTTATTTTTCCGGTTCTCTTTATTAATTGCGCCTGATATGAACCTGGTTCAGCCCTGTGCCTTTATGTTTCGATTACATTACATTTTAAAAATCTTTCAGTTCTTAGCCCTCGAAAGCTACTTTAATATTGTCTATCAAAACGTCCTAAATCTGTAACGGTTGTAGAAAAAGTTAATTCGTAGTTGTATGGTTCGAAGATCACGAGGTCTGGACGGTTTCTTTTCTGCCCGTGTCAGATACCTAATACGTATCGTTTGAAACATGATTAGAAAAGAGTGTTTTCAAAAACATAGAAGGTCCCACCTTGCACATCGTCTCAAGAAAGCAAGATACAAAAAGGAAAACTTTAATATTTGGAGTCTGGCCAATCTTTTGACCTCAACACAATCGAACTGCCTTGGGGCAACATAAACAGAGATGCTAGAAAATAGGGTCCACATCGAAAGACAAAGCTTGGGAGAGCTTTCTACCCGCCTGAAGATCATTGGCAACTTTGAAGAAGTTAATCGATTGAATGCTAAAGAGGCGCTATGGTGACTTTTCGATAAAGGAAATTTTCATCACTCACAAAATAACGAGTATCAACCAAAGATAGATTAAAACTCGAGCTGCAAGGATAAGATCACGCCAGAGGAGTTAAAGTTTCGGGTTTTTTAAGAGGAAACCCGTCAACGGAATGAAAACAATTTGGAAATGTAGTGTTCTATGACGTGCGTCCAGTTCTCTGGTCATAGCAAATCTGGTTTGCGGCTTATATTACTTCCAGATTATGCTTTGCCTCCACCTGCACAGGAGCGCCTAAGACAGATTCGATTAAACACTCGTTTTGTAAAAATAGCTCTAAAATACGTTTAGAAATCCGCTGGTCAAGATAATATTTCATGCATTGTTTTGGAAATGTGTTCTCTTCTTGTCTCTTCCCGAGTGTAGACGTAAAACGACATTTGTCTGACCCGTCCGATGAAAAATTGTCTTCTCCAACAATCGACCCAACCCAACCAATGTTCCTTCTTTAAGCATGGAAATCAGTAACTTATGAAATGACTGGAGAGTTATGATGGTCGACAGTATGGCGTTTCACACAAAAAGATAACCGCTCCTTGCTTCTTCGTACGTGAAATATGCAAGACATTTGACAGAGTTTGGCATCAGGTCCTCTCACTGAAAATATGTTAGAAACAAGTGCTTCGAAAATACCTTTTGTTCCATTTGATTCAAATGGTATTGGACGGTTTTATAAAGCGTAGCACAGTGATTCTATTTTTTTAAAGACTATTATTAAAAAACTGTTTAATATTTTTATACCATTGTTCCTTTATCGAAAGAAGTAAACCTTTGAAATATTTATGACATTTATTTCTTGCAAATGACATTTATTTCTTCATCGGCTGACTTGGAAGTAGGCATTTTCGATGGTTTTTCCACCGATTTCCCGAAACGATCATCTCGCAGCTCCATGACGGTCAAGCAGTATCACAAGTGAGCCGTATTTCTCGGCTCTTGAACTCAGTGTACGCCAATCATGTGGCCACACCGTTCGCGATAGTACGCTAATTGTTCTTGCTTAGAAAGTGATCATCGTTGTCAATTTAGAGCTGTTCTTATACCCAAACATAGAAACAATAAAGGAGCGGGTGCTCATTTGCCTTAAGTTCGTGAGCCATTTTAACGAATATTGCAAGAGCTTTGTGCAAAATTCTCCTCCTTTAAGTGCCGACACGTGGCGTACACCAGTCGCAATTGGTGTATTATTTCGAAAGAAACTTATTTTCAAAATAAGGTCTGTTTTGGCATCATGTCAACTACTATGGATGAAGCTTATATTATAATAAAATAAAATAGTAAATTGAATGGACATAATGTTCTTGTCCTACAAGTTTTCGAATCTACACAATAGCGACACCGTTTAAGGAATAGTTCGGGGGCTTGCACAAGTGAAAAGATCTGTCTTAGAGACTCAGTCCTGTGTCGCCCTGGGCTGTCGCGACATCGCAGTAACCCCTTAAGAATTTGTTTGTTTTTTAACCGAAGAGAATCAATAAGTTCCGCAAAGTTCTTATTTCCATATCAACTTATCGCCACGCATTAAGGGGGTTTTCTAGTCTAGAGGCATGAATTTCATATAATTTTTGAAGTGTCATAAAAAAAACTAGCAGTTGATCAATTGCTGAATTGCAATCTGAAACCAAAAAAAAAAAAAAATATTAATCTAGAATAATGTCGTAATGTCTAGAACTACGGAAAAGTTGGAAAGATTTTTTTTCACAAAATGGCGACTACCTGAAAAAAAAACAATTTTTGTACCATTTTTTTTGACTGTTCCAGACATAGACAAGTCCATAAAGAAGACTATCTAAAAATTTCAGGTAAATCGGTCAAGTAGAACCTGAAAATCGTGGGTATTGTTTTGAAAAAGACGAGTTTAAAGTTTCGCGTAAAGTTTTTCGCAGTCTAAGTAATGAAACAATATTTTAGACTTACATTTATTCAATCTGCCATTCCTGCTTCATGCATCGGACCTTCCTCGATTTCGACAAAACTATTTCGGCGTTTCTCTCTTTGTATCTCGGAGCGATCAATCTGGGCGTTGCCTCGTTTCACAGCAAATGAATGAGCTTCCGGGCCAATTTTGTTTGTCGATCTGGACGCGTAATTCTTTGCGCTGAGGATTTTTATCCATTTTATTAAAAAAAATATTTCACAATATTTTTATTTCACCCAGCACATATAGTATGTACGGCCACGTGGTTTGAAGGTTCGAATATAACTGTTAGCAGCTGGACGTAAGTGAACACTAAATATAAAAGATACAATTCACCTTGGGTTCTTGTATTACAATAAATACAAAGGACAAAAGGTTTTACTGAGAAATATGGATTCAGTTAGACGGAGAATCCCTAATGTTTGCTCGATTAGTTCCGGCCGAACCAGTTTGAATGCCGGGTCAGCAAAATTCCGATATCTCGGAAAATAATTTGAATTTTGAAAAATCCTATATATCTATATTATTGAATAGTTAAACTTTGAAAATATAAAAAAAATCTAGAATACCCCCTTAATGCCGTTTATGGCAAAGGTACATTTCTTTGTTGCTTCTTGGCCAAACTTACAACTGGATTTTTGTTTTTTCAAATATTGGAGTCGGCGCATTTTACTCATTAATCTTATCATACCCCCTTTTCAAAGTACACACACATTTCATCTAACCCCAGTTCAGAAGATAACCATTTCCGGATGCAAATGACATCGTAAGCTTTACTGAACATCAGTTTATTAGCCTTTTTCCCATTACATAGTTCAATTAGAATACTCCTCTCTTGTGAGAGCTTAAGACAGATAACAGCCACTTAAACCGCGCTGTGAGTGTCCCAATTTTGACACATAATATGAACATTAAACACGAGTTCGGATCGCATTACAGCTAATACAATAGATGCTTTGTATCATCCATGAAAAATGAGTCTATCTGTTCCATGGAGCCATGGAGGGCACACTCCAGCCGTTCGCTTCTATCTAAATGCCATTCCTTGTCTAATGTTGGTCAAACTACTTTCATAATCTAATCTTATCTTATCGGTTGCAGTGGCGAAATCAGAACACAACGTTTTCAAAATGAATACTATATTTCTACCGAAACAAGCGCTCAGATAAAAGATATAATATTTTATTTTTAGCATGTTGACACAGAAAAAGTATCTTGTGGTGGATATGTTTGTTCACCTGTTTGCCTGGTTCATGATAAACTTACTGCTACTCTGTCGCCACTAGTGTCATCGATTATTTGGATTTTTCTGCTGGATTAAGATAAATGTCAACATTAACCGGGAATGGTGGTGCTTGCACAACAAATCGTGCGTGATATGACTTAGGAGGGAAAAAGGTTTTGACTTAATTGACTTGTCAGAGCAAGGTTAGTTAATTAATTCAAATGAAATTCTTAATTAAGAATTAACAATGCTAATTGATGAGGAATTAGTTTATTGACAAAGAACCGCAGCCGCACCGATCGATGTTGTAAAGTTTGTCATCGATCTTAATGTGTCGCATCTGTAAACCTGTTGCCAAATTAGACGGCTCAGCAAGTGTGTTGCGCAATCGATTCGAGACCTCAACCTTAATGAAGGTAGATTAAATGACCAAAAAGCGTAGGTTGGTTTGCTTGGCTTGCTTAAATTTCAAAAATAATTAAAAAAAAAAATTGACAAGTTGATTAAGAAGTTGAAACGTGATGCGAAGTTTTGTCATTTTTCTATATTGTTACAAGATCACCTAATAATCAGCCAGTTATTTACATTATTCCTCCTTTAAAAATGAACCTGCCTTAATCAATGTGTCTTCGCTCGAGTTAAACAATTTAAACATCTTTGAACGCGAAGAGTTAACTAAACAAGTGAGAATGTTACCTTAAACTTTTGGTGGGTGGACAAACATGTGTGTTCCTTGTTTCATGCTGATGGACTCATTCAAACTGTGCAACATTGGTTTGTGCTTTAAAACAGGACAATTTAAAATCGCACAAGCTTGCTTACATATCACATCTTCTGCAGGCGATCATGAATGTTCAACTTATAGATGTCCATTGCTTCTGTGATCTCACGTGCCTTTTGGCGAACGGGTTTGAAATGATTGATGCGTTAAATTTCATGTCATCGACCACTGTTAAATCGAGGAGCTAACTTGAATTATAACAGCCCGAATTTTAGCAGCCATGATCTAGAAGCTTCTTAAGAGCTACGTCAATTTAAATTTATCATAACTTTTTACAACTTTCTCCTAAACAAGACTAATTCCGCCCAAATTTGAAGCTTTAACTGGCAACTGTCAAATGGCAATGCAGTAATTAAGATTTGAAAATATGAAACAATTCCGTCTTTTCGAAAAATGCGTCATACCTTTTACGACACTCAAATAAAACATAACGTGTGAGCGTCATGTAAGTCTGAAGACGTTTTGAAACACACAAATTCGTCAATAGCAGTGCAGCTAGTGCGCCAAGTCCGGAAAAAGGCCAACCAAACTCAGTATTCATTGATATACTGCGCAGTTGCGACCAAGTGCCTCCTCTTTGACAGATACTGCGAAGGGTAGGCGTCAGTTTTGATTGCAATATCGAAGACCCAAGGTGTCGTACTCGAATCTTCTACGGCGAGTGGAAAGACATCGATCCGTCGAGCACCGATTTGACAAAAACAACAGCTTTGACATTGAGGTTAAGTTCATCTAGTGCAACTTCAAAGTCGTTCTGAACATTCAGCTAGCTTTGACTCATTGAATATGAAAATTACTTCCCTTTAGAAGGAAGTTCGACAAGGAAAGAAGTCACCGAAGGTACGTCTTAACCATCCTAACCGGATGTCATGTCCTGTTCTGCTTCGGTCTCTCGTATAAATAGGATCCTTAGTTTATTATCCTCACTGGGCCTCTTCGTCAACGCCGCAAACGATTTAAGTTGAGGGTTACATTTTTAGTATTATTTTTTTTTATTGTTATTATTATTATAAGTTTATTGCATGACCTTTAATCAAAAGCGTAAGCTACCACAGCAAGAATCGCAACTACTACCTTCTCAACATAAGATTTTTTATAAGCTTCAGAGGCCTTGACAAAGTTCCTTTGAAGTAAGGCTTTAGGGTGACCACAATTATTACCCAGGGCAGGGAGGATACGTTGAGTTTACAAGGGTCTAGCAATCATTCACTATTCTCCTAGTAACAGATGCTCAAATTTTAAGTTTCAGAATGTGCGTTTTATTCCTGTGGGATAGATTCGTGAAGCTCTCCGGCTCAATTTTAAATTTAGTATTGAATTAGGGTATCATGATTTATTGGTTCATTCAAAGTGGTTTCACTTGCTTAGAGGTGAGGTTGCGGTTTTGAACTTTCACGGCACCATCTCACGCAATCCTTCGAGGAATACAACTGTCATGATAATCATTCTGGGGCTGTTCGGAGTTAGAAAAAAACTCTTAGTCCAACCTCCATAAAACGCGCACACACAAATGACGTAAAGCAAGTGTCTGGTGCACCTAATATCAGCCGGGTCCAGAATTTTTATGTAAAGAACATCCATTTTTGTAGCTTTTGTACTCCTAACCTAACCCATCATCCGTCACTCGAACATTGTATATTATGCCAGAAACTAAATACTGTTCAAAAGGATAAACAATACCAAAGCACTTCATATAAACAAAATCCCTCTTGCCAATGTATTTCTGCGACAATAACAAATCATTTGATCAGATTGAACTGGGTTACGCATTCATTGAGTTACGACCCATGTACTACCAGTTTTGCCAAACATTTCACTTGACCCTTATTGAGGTTATCCACAGCTATTTATCTCAAACAGTTTCAAATAAATCAAATATTTAAGTACAACCTCTTATCGTTTATCTACAAATCACTTTACGTGTTGAAACCCAAACCCGAAAAAAAAACAATCACTTTTTCTTACTCGTTTTTGTTCCTCCTCTTCAAGCCATGTCCAAACGAACGCACATTGAATAATCAAACAAGCCATTTAAGGCGACCAAATCCCGAATGCATTTTGCAAATTGATTCATTTCTGACAGAGACGATTCCTTCTGCGCCCGCCGATCCATCGATTAGGAATCTGAGTATTTATTCAAATTTAGATTCACCCATCGTCGTCGTTCTTAGTGCGGCTCATGCTGGCCACCATCAGGCCGAATGTCTCTTGCAGATGGCACCGTAAGGGCCACTCTTTGGTCACATACGAGTATCTTTTTCCGTTGCAGACGAATTCGAATTTGCTCAACGTTAAACGTTCGTTAAAAGTTTTATTCCACTTGGCTGGCTGACTTAAGTAGTTCGATCACGTATCACCATGCGCTATGACAGGTAGTTACATTGGGCGCGCCTCTGGCCCTCTGAGTCTTTTGTAGTTTCGTAGACTTAAAATGAAACGCGTATCTTAGCTTTGCGGCATTCGGCCATTAATTCCTTCCATATCCAAAATGGTGAAGCCTCGTAGAAGAACAGAGGGTGACACAAAACTCTAAACGACCATGGGACAGTGCCTGGGACGGGAAATGTTGCATGTTCCTGTTAGAGGGGTTCAAGCAAATATTGTAATTACCATTTTCGTTTTGTCATAATGAATTCCACGCCATATGACATTTGATGCCGTGCCTGGTGGGGAAGAGTAGAGGACAGTTTAGTTTGTGTTACCATAGTAGTGCTAATGGCTATAGCCGCCATGACAGGTTTCTTGTGCGGGAGCTCTTCCTGTGATAGAAATTTGTCCCCCGTTATAAGTATTTGGAGTTGGATTTCGTGGAGGCTTTAAATATTATTTGGGTTTGGTGTCGTCTGTCATAATTGGAATGCGTCAGTTGTAGTCGTATGTCGTGACCTTAACTGCAGTAAACGGGGATTTAACACGTGTCGTTTAAGATTTTCTATTTGAGGAAGCAACTACGAGTACACTGGGTCTGGGCTTTGTTTGGTTTCAAATTAAACAAAAGAGCTTTTCCAAAGTAAGCCGGCGAGCTTAATTCAATCAATCCTTTCGATGCCTGTAGTCCAAATATTGCTCTCGTATTTTCGAGGATAATAAATAATAAATAAAAAAATGAATATAACTTATAAATAATTAAGGTTTGATAATTAAGAGCCATTGTGAATGATTGTAGTCGAAGATACTACATGAAATAGTTGGAAAATTTGTTCGGAGGCATTACAGTACCGTCATGGCGGAACAGTGACAAATGTAACTGCTGAAAGTCAAAAATTCATCCTTATCAGCGAAGCTCTTACATATAGAACATCGTTGAGTGGGGTTTCCCAATTGCTGATCATAGTTCTAATTGTGCATACAAATGGAAGTCATGGAATGCTGAAGATAACAGATACTCAGCACACCATACCTTCCTACTCCACCTGTCAAACATTAAGGCAAATGGATCTTTTCGATGGGACTGGATGATAGCAGGCTCATCGGAAGTCCTCACAATACCTTCAAAGTGGACAAGACGATGTGCCATCACTAAAAGGTTTGAAATTCATGTTGTTGGTGTCATAGGATGAAGGTTTATTCGAACACCGTGTTAAACTCCTGCAAATATATAAATACGGACTGGATGACATAAGGTTCCAACCGGATGGTACTATGCCTTGATTAAGCAGTTTGCATTGGCCGGCTAAATTCCTCGATTCGACCGCTCCAGACGGCAATGCTTAAAGTTTTTTTTTTTAAGTAAGGTGTGTGCGAGAACAAGCCACATTCTCGATTTTTTTCAAAGGTAAGAGTGTGAGAACTTATTGCCCGAGGATCTCGCTAAAACCATTGAAAGTGAAGTCAAAAGAATGTCATCAACAATGACGACGCCCAATAGACCGACAGAACCGTCAAATTATAATGGAAAACATTTTTGAAGGTCAAGACAAATATTTAAAAAGAAATAAATTAAGTCATTTCACTTTTAAGATGTAAAATAAAACAACATTAGGCGAACTTTTGGGCCTTGCCTAATGCGGTCACTTCCTTTAAATAGATAACCAAGAAGAGAAAAAGCTCTCACGTTAAAATCGACGCCAACTAACAAAAGGTGTTCTTTAAGGATGCTCCCGATGTTTTAAATATGTTTCCAGAATTTTAGAATGCTGCTCACATCCGACTTGGAGAGCGCATGAACTGCAGATTTCACAACTCACTTGGAATAAGAAGCTTGCAAGACATGAAAGGGTCGATAAACTTTTAAATGGTCAACGTTTTGTCAAGTATTCAATTACCTTGTCTGGTACCTTGACTTCTGTTTTCTTGAACAATCGGCTTCTAATGATCATCTCTTCTTGATCGAATATACGACTTCTCATTCCGTAATTTTTTCAACTTGCGATCCACAATATCTGCTTTAGCTGCTGCATTATGTTGGTATCCCACGGAAACCGAATAGCTTTCATCCAAGACCACGATCTTGACCATGTGTAGCATAAGTATTGCATGGTAGCAGAGTTGTAAAAAAATGCATTATTTTGGAATAAGAATTTTAGCCAAAAAATTCAAACTTTAGATTGATGCAATTGAATTCAGAAAATACTGCGAATTAAAAAAACTTCAATCATAATTCTTTTGAACTAACTTCTGGTGCATTCTACTCTCTCTTAGCAGTTATACGGTTGAAATCATTTTTGGAAATCAATTGAGTTGGTCAGCTGTAAATTCACACTTTTCCTTGAAATTTTCAGTAAACTAACTTCTAAGTCAGTGAATTCAACTTAAATTTTTTGTATTCGTTAAAAGAACATGGATTAACTTTGACATTATGTGGTGTATCATCTAGTATCTTTTTCCTCACAGGTGAGGGAGGGATCATGACAAAAGCTGACAAAAGCTGTCACAACCTTAAAACACTGCCACACCCCTAATGGCACGCCTGTTGAGTTCGCCGGCTCGTCCGTTTTGCTATGATAACTCTAAAACGATTTAAAGATCATAAGTGAGATTTCGAGGTAAAACGTTAAACAGTCATTGCCCGAGGACGTCTTAGGTGGGTAATAATTCAAAATGTTTAATGTTTGCTGTGATCGAAGATATTCATTTCTGTTAGTCCGAGCTGCATTCTTTTTGCTCGTATTTAGCTCATTATGTTCAAAATATTATCAGTACACTTAAAAAATAAATGCCCTATATTATTCCCCAACTGTTCATACTAATATTATGTAGTTTCACTGCGGACTTCAGTAAACAATGTTAATTAAGTAATGTAATTGATTGGTTAAAATTGAATGAAACAATTATTGACTTCAAAAGAATGGTGACTTAGGTTTTCTAAATCTCAATCTTTGTTAGCAAATGAAAATTATCTTCCCAAAAGGGTTTTTTTCTCAGCTCTTTATGGTGAGCGGTTGTTAGTCTTTCAAGCAATCTTTGCCAGAAAAAAAGTACACGCCCCTCTTTATTTGAAGTGAATAGTCTCAAGTCGTGCCATGCCAGGGATTCGTTAAAACTGAACCCTTGTAGAATAGGTTTTAAGATGTTTAGGTACCTTAATTCTCTTTGGATTGTTAGCAAAGCATCGATCTTTAATCGCCTTACGAAGCATTTCTTCATATTCTTTAACTCTCTGATACAATTGAGCTTAATAACCAAATAAATCAGGTTCTTTAGGCAAAATTTTCCTCTGGCTAGTGCAGTAACTATCAAGTTCGGAATTCAAGAGTTATTATAGGACTCCAAACGAAATTAACAGATGTCATGCTCTCGACTCGACTGAATTTTGATTTCCCTGTTCTAAGAATATTTTCTTTATATGGAAATCTACAAACAGCTGTTTCCCCATTCCAAAAGCCGTATCAAATCAATTTTCCGCTAAACTGTTGCTTCCAAACATTAATTTAAACAAACATTGACGTCTTCAAATAATATTTCAAATGTTAATTTGACAGCTAACGAACGGTAGCCGGCTTATTCCAGAGGAAAACTCTTCCGCGTTCTACTCGATAAGGCCCGAGAAATTGCCTCTACACATCTTTGCACTGCAAAGGAAAACACATTTTCACTTTAGTGAGAAAATTGCATAATTGCAAACATCAAATACAGTTTGCTCCATATTCCGCTTTTTGGTTATTTTTCATTCTAAAAATACTTACTTGTAGACTACATGCTCCTGTGCGATACTCGTTCCGGGAAATTGACTAATAACACATCATCCAAGCATTTTCTTCTCGTTTTCCTTCTCCCGTTCGTCATGTCGTCGTCATCTTGACGTTTGATTGTCTATAAAAGTCATTCGAGTGTTCCTGGAAATGGGCGTCTGAGACTGTGCAGCCTTCCTTCCCAGAAGTTGACTTAAGTACGTGTTGAATGACATGCAAAATGTGTTTAGACCAATTGAACATAACTTTTACGGCCCTATTCCATTTGTTCTAATTTAAGTCCTCAAAATATTTTGCTTGTTTTGTAATAAATTTTATTTTTGTATTTTTATGTATCTTTCCAGGTAAGCGCAGGCAACAGGTTCACACACTCATAAATTGGTAAAGTATTTATATTCAAATTTCCCGCCAATGTACATGGCCAACAGTCGTAAAAAAAGGTTTTAGATAGGAATTATTAATTTAAACAAAACATTGGGTTAACATTTCACAAAGTGCTGCAAGTGTTTAATGTTAGCCTAGAACGGCATGTCGCGTGTCAGAGGCACCTTTATAACATACACCTGGAGAATTAATTATTAACCATTAATGCATAACGAAATCTAGGTTAGTTGGCCTCCGTTTTCGATCTCGATTTCCAACACCACAAAATCTCCCTCAAGCTGTTCTAGCTTGCTTGCCTACTAAAGAGCAAATGGATTTTCGTCCTTTATTCATGACGACAACAGAATGCCATTCGGTTTATGAATTTCTAATACGTAAACGTTCAGTGTGTATTTGGGGTGGTACAAGCAATTTCAAACTTTCATTTAACGAGGTGTTCCAGATACTTTAAACAGTGAAACGATTCAATTTCATCTCGTTGTGTTTGACGGTAATTGAGTAAATTTTGAGATCTATTACACAATGGCATCAGCTTTTTGGCGTTAAATTGGCGATATTGTTGAACGCAAAGTGCTGCAGTAATATGTGGATCGTAAGTTTAGTGCCGGTTTTCACTCCTTTGTTAGTTTTACTTTTCTGAATTTGTTTTGTGAACTATTTAATTGGATGGCGACGCGACATCGTCGGTTCGTTATGGCTGATACCTAGACAAAGTGAGAGTTGACTTTTTAAACAAGTGATAGGAGTTAACTTACAGTTAAAGCCCTCGCCGTAAGCTTCATGCAAATTTCCATCAGGTGATAAAGTTTAATTCCGGAAAAGGCTACTTAATTGTTACCTGAATGCCGAAGGTATTAAAAATAATAGCGCAGGATATACTTATTTTGATAATAAGGAATTGTAATAGAATTTTCACATGCTTTGTTATGTCACTTGTCAGAAACGTATTTACATCAAACTAGATGAAGTCCGAAAGTCAAACACCTCTGAAGCTTAATGCTGTAAGTAGTCTCTTCATTTTTCGTACAAAACGGTGGACTTTCCGAACTCTCCTTAAACCATATCCCGGGGAACATTTGCACAGACACAAACTCTTCTGACTCAGTAAACAAGTTCTCACTGCTTAGCATTTTAGCAAATGAGCTATATCATCCATATCTACTTCAACAAGGATAAGAAGTACTCAAACTATCCGCAACAATATTTAGATCAAGCCTATCGTAAAGAAATATAGTGTCAAGCTTGAGCGACGTAAGAGTGGATTATCAAAGTCCTTAAGGCTTATATAGTAAGTTTCATTTTCGTTATATTGTAAACTGCCATATACAAATTTACAAACCTAATTGGGAAAGATGTTGCAAAAAAAGAAAGGTCACTCAAGGCCTTTGCATGATGTAAAAAGATATATCTAACCCCGTTCTGAGAACGAAAAATCGACCTCACTTGCTGCATCATCTGACATGCATGGGTCCCGGTCCCGCTGTGGCTATTAAAACATTCCTTACAGCAGAACTCTGGGGAATGTTCAGCCTCAATCATTTTTGCATTTCCTTAACGAATGAGCTCAGTTTTAGTGCTGCCTGCATTCAAATATTCCTGACCTTAAAGCAGTCTTGCTGAACATGATGAGAAACGGTTTCAGACGATCCAGTGTTCAAGATATCCGATGCCATGCTTAATAAAAAAATTCTTCAGAGAGTTTGAAATTATTATTGAGGAACTTACCTTGGACCCAAGTTCCAAAAAGCCGGAAAATCACTGACGACGATGAGTCTTTGCCAAATTGGGGGATGTTCTCGTGAAGAGGATGAGTCAAACCTGTTCGTATCTTAATCTTTCTGGCAGCTAAACTGCTGAAAGAGACCTAAACAAGTCAAGGTCAAAGCTATATAGTGAATATCTCATTCTATTCAATCACTTAGGACTTCTTGGCAACCTTCGGGAACTGAATTGAATCTTATACGAGACAAATTTGCCGGTTATCACCGCAAGAGTTTGGTGAATAAAATCTGTTGAAGGACAGAGAGGGATCGGGATGGAACAAGATGTTTTTCTTGTATAGAGACTTCTTTAGTGTTCACTTACATGGTCTTCCAATGTGCAGGAATCTTTTTACTTTTACTCTTGAAAATCTCAAATTTCAGGTTATTTGAATTTCAAGAATATTTGAATACTCTCAAGGGATAGAACAAAGGCAGCAATATCCTGAAAGAAATATAAATTCATCCCAACTGAATTGCAAGTGTGCCAGATTGAGTGTTCCTAAATCGTTTCTGTACATTACCATCAACCAGCCAGAATTTCGGTTCCATCTTTCTGTCTTTCTTATTTTCAGCAATATTTTGAACTGCAAAATTGTTTGCATCTTAAAAACTGACAGCCCTTATTCAAATGCGAGCGTTGTTACCGTCAGTTTTTTTTTTCAAACTAAAACTTAAACACCGATAAAATTCTGGAGCCGAATATATTATATTTTTTTATTTGAATTTCATTTGAATATGTTTTCTGTCTATTTTTGCCTAACCTGTGTTCCCATATTCAATCTCACAATGAACTAGAACCATAAATTTGGAATTCAATCCAAAACAAATGCGTTAATAAGAACCGATTGTATCCAGAACTATGAACAAATTCAATCAAATTATACAAAACGAAACCGTGTGTCATTGGGGCACAAAAGAAATCTGATTATCATCTCAAGACGTGGAACAATTTATTACATAATGAAGATGAAGATTGCATAAATTAAGAGGCCCATTCAGGCCGACTTCCTTCGATTGAGACGGGCACAAAGGGTCATTCAGTAATTCTTTAATTACATTCCACAATCCTCCTCCAGACTGGTCGAAAGGGTTTCCAACTGGACAATAAAAAAGAACACACAGATACACTAGCACTGAGATCGTGATAACCTCAACTGCTACTCTTCCAAAGCCAGCCACTTGACTCGAAAGGGCAGCCACGGAAATGTTTATAATCTCTTTGTGGACATGTGTGTCCAAAACTGAAGGGGACCGCTGCGTCTTTTTTTTTCTTCTAAAATAACGAATTAAAAATTCTTGTTTGTGTTTCTGTTTATATATTTTCATTCTCTGTCTTTGGTGAGCTTGTTCTCTTCTTGTTCTTTGTTTGTGGAAGAAAAAGTTCTCACAGTAGGTGTCCCTTTGGTCGAGGTTTTCTTTTTCCAATGAAATGCAGAAGAAAGGCAAGAGTGGAGCTGAATAATTAAATAACTCGTGTCTTTTTCCTCGTGTCTACAGGGTGTTTCCACGTAAAAATGTTGTCATATACATATGAAAAATTATTTACCATTTTTCATTTTTTTAGAGGGGCTTATTTAAATTACACCTCAAAGAGGACATTTTTATTTCCGTGTTTTGTTTAGTAAAATTCTAAGCAACTTACTAAGGGAAGCTTGTTTTGAAACAAAATTCTTTCCGAAACATAGAAAGCTGATAGACAGAATGGCTAATTAAGGATACACATATATGAAGTTTTCTGTTAAATTGAAGTTTCAAAGTCTATTTAAAGAGTGGTGCCCCTCCATTAATGAAGCATTATGCTGACCTTCTCAATGTTTCATTCCAAGCAGTTAATGTCGCCAACAAAAAATTTGATATCACAACGTGAAATACCTTGGAACCTTGACAAGAAACTAAGTTTTAAGGAACACCGAGCTTAGGTTGATCAAAAAAGTACTTTAAGCACTAAGATGCTCCACTCTCTTCTCAAAAGAAAGTACTTAAACTGTGGAACTGAAAATTAAACACTTTTAAAATAGACGCTAAAGAAAAGCCAGCGAGACAGTTTTACCAGTGATTTGCAGATAATGAAGGTCGATAAGAATAAGAAGACCCTTATAAGGCGGAAGAAGAAGAGGATCGGTCCCATTTAAAAAGCGGAGTGCAAAATGAACAAATTGTCGATGTATATACTCGATACGCTCAATATGTGTTGGTTAATTCGGTGGCTACATCATTAGATGCATATTCAAACTATGGTCGACAAATGTTGTCTACAAGGTATTTGTACCGTTATAAAGAGTCAAGCAAGGAGCTACGTTTGTTGATTATTTTCTCAGTATGACTTGAAGTCAAGATTTTGAGCGAATTGTCGTTTTACGCAACGGGGACAGTGAGGAAAGATTTCTGGAAAATGACATGCTAAAACATTTAAAAATTTTCAAAGGGATAAGCTTTTTTTGTGCACCTTAAGGGCATTCTACAAAGCACTACAGCACTACATGAATCCTTAAACATTGTTGTGAGGTCGACATAAATTAGGACTTTCGAATTCTTGATCACACTTATAACATCTTACGTAAACAAAATGAACAATAGAGTACCCTGGTGGCTACTCTGAGGCACACCTGAGTTGGCATAAAATATAATGGATCTTTGATTCGACGCTAAAAAAATTCATCTTATCTTATAACTATGAGAATTGAAGTGCGGACCGAAATCCCACTCCCCCACCAAATCAAATTGCACGCCGTACAGTGGCTTTTTGTGGATATAATGGTCTTTTCTCAGTTCATGCGGATTTTCACTTCCTCAAAAGCTGTGCCCTCCTCATAGTCACTTAAACGACAGCCACGTGTTTTGTAGAGCGTAACATAGCCAGTCCTTACAGTTTTATCTATTGTTTGCTCACACGGACGATTATGTTGATCATAGTCTGCGAAACGTATTTACTTGACTGTCAAAATTTTTGTGACAAGTTCTCAAAATTTGAACACTCAAACATTAAACGTATGTGATGGAAACATAGATGTCTTTGCTAAAACTGTGCAAATTTATTGTAAAGTTCTACTCCTCACAAACTTTTACTTTCAGCTTAAAATCTAATCGCCTAATGCAGCCTCACGTTAGGTAAAAAAGAAAGGGCTTGTTCGATTGATTAACAGCAGTAAGTAAAAGTTTCTAAGGAGTAGAACTTTACATTTGGTCCTTCGAGCCGGATTCAAGTTCAGCAATCTTAGGATGTAGTTGTTGACAAGTGCGGCAGGATTTTGAAAGCGCTTGGTTAGCAACTCTTTAGCTGTCGCGAAGTTGTTTTATGTCGGGGACAGGTGACTAACAATCATGGCGGCTTCGCCCTTCAAATACTGGATACGCTCGACGTCGCTTAGAGTCGCTTTCTGATGAACTAAACGCTCGAGCAGTTCCCAGAATAATGTCCATTCCTCGTACTTTCCGCTAAACTATGGGATGCTGGATTGCTGGAGGCTTGATTTCCCTGTGTGTAGATGGTTGTTGCAGATGACATTCAGCTTCTTTAATTTGGATGTACGCATCTTGATACATTTGCTCCAACTCAATAAACTCGTTATTGCAGATATATGCATGATCGTAGTCAGCTTCTTCTAATGATGACATTATGTCGTCGTTTATTAATTCAAGCTTAGTCCAGCAATTTCTTAGTTGGTCTTATTTGAATCTGAGGTATACAGTACCTTGACTCAAATCCAAACTTTTAATGATGCGGGTAAAGTTGTTTTCGATGACAATTAACTTCTTGAAACTCGCTAGAACCTTCTATGAATCTGATTGATCTCGGTTAATGGCAGACAACGTTGATGGCAACGTTGGCTGCATGCCTGCAGTATACAATGGCCTTGGTATGGATGGCGGCTGAACTCGAGATGGCGGTTGCGTTGATGTTGCTGGTGTTGCCTGTTCACCAAATTCTTGCTGTTCAGTCTTCTTAAGCATCTGCTCTAATTTCCTCTTAAAGGTACTCTTGATGTCCTCATTCCTCGTCTCGAACTTCCAAGTACCCATTGTTGATCTGGAAGTATATACAGTACGCTTCCAACTGTGCCAGTCGCGAGTATCGCGATTCTCCATCCTTTTTAAAATTTATTCACAACCGATGCACTTCTTCACTATTGCGGCTTTGTGAAAGCGCGATATCCTCGAATTCATTTTAATTTTTTATTTTGTTTTTTTTTTAAGATGCTTACACTTTTACACAATAAATATTTTTCTTTAATATATTTAACATTTATTAAATTATTAATCAATTTATTTATGTATTAACTTATCTATTTATTATAGTTACATTAATTAATATAATATTTACTTATTTATATTTACAAATATTTTTTAAGTTCTGAATTGTCTTAAATGAAATGTGTTTTCACTTATTTTTCCTTCAAAATCATATGCCTCTTACCAATATTTTGTAACATTATGAAAACATATTTCAGTTGATACATAAAAATATCGAATATGTTTGGTAGCCCCAAAAATTAACTCATCAATTTCACAATAATTTCACCTGCCCAACACTTAATAGTTTTGAAACACCCTTTACATGTCTCTCAAACCATGACCAGTGAAATTTCCGATGACAGATGGCATATTCTTAGACGTTACCAATTAATGTTTCGGTAATTCTTTTCAAAGTTGTGACATTCATTCTGTTTATTAGTTCATTTACCTTTTCCTCATAAAAAAGTTCGTTCTTCGTTTTTTATAGTAGTCATTTAAAACTCTTTTTTGTCAAGTTCTTTTGTTGCATTACCATAAATATTTTCCCAACTTACCTGTCGTCTTTAATTTTTTTTTTGTGCTTCCTTTGTGAATGTTAAACGTGCTTCTAGCTCACACCTTTTGTCTTTCGTTTTTAACGGTGATTTTCGCCATGGATTTTGTTCCTCTTTTTTTTCGAAGTGCGAAATGTATGAATAAATTTACAAGAATTATGTTGTTGGCTTTCTTGTGATGTGAGAGCCATAAATTACTCTCAGCAAGCAAGCAAAGACTGAGTTCTAGGACATGTTTGTCGCTGTAATTGATTATTCGAAACGAAATGGCTTAAAATTATGATATGGACTTCTCGTGCTGTCGACGGAAAGTAAATCCGGCAGGTGTACGGTCAGGCTCGTATACACGACGAGTAGGTATACGTACTTTCCAAAATTTTGTGTCCCCTTTCAAGTTTTTCAATATTTTGATTAACTTTAAGCCAAATTTAATCAAGTCAAATCAAATTTGCGGAAATATTTCGAGCTTTTGTTAAAGTGAAAAAAATGTATGAAGGCTTTTCCTGGTGGTGCAATGACAAAAGGAAAACAATTTTTTTTTTTTTTACCTCTGAAGGAAGACAATAGAAATCTGTTAAAATGAGCCAAGCTCTGACGAATTATGTTTGGTTTCCATTGTCAAACTCGCTGTCAGACTGGGCACGTGTCTTTGTCATCTACGTTTAGGATGCTCTTGAAAATGCATCTGATACGCAATACGGGTCAATTGAAATTGAGGTATACTCTAATAGATATAAAACAAAGCGTCAGTTAAAATATTGTTGTAGAAATGGCGGTACTAATATCAACTCCACAAATAACCCTTTGGTGGAGATCCGACGAAACTCATCCTAGTCAATCGATGCTGCTTCAGCTTGTCGAAACAACTAGAATTAAAGCTCTTCTTTATAAAGCCAAATGCTGGACAATAAGTAAGGCAGCAAAACAGATTGTTCGAACCGTCACAAGAGAAAAATAATGCTTAGTCTTGTCTGCAAGTAGGGCGAATAGAGGTGAAGATGTGGATCTATTTCTACAGGCATAAATTTTGCAGACTACAATGACTCCGCCTCGGTAAGGGGAATGGACAACGATGCTTCAGCCAAATCTCAGTCATTCATGGAAATAGCGAAGACTGAACCATCGGTTCAAGGTCAAGCAGTAAGTCTGCGACCGCAAAGGATGGAAAGCAGATTTCGCTTTGTCTCATGTCCTGCAAGTTTCGATGACCTGATAAGTACGTTAGTATACTTTTATGAATATTATCTATTCAACTTGGCTCATTCTTTGCTTACCGTAAAGCTCAAGCTCTCAGAGTCGGTGTTTCGGTGAATGTGCGAAAAATCAACTGGAAAGAACTGTAGAAGTTCGGTCAAACTATCTTCATTGGTCTATTTACAAGCAAAATTGCCATTTTTGGAAATGAGTCGTGATTTTTCGATTCCCTGTCAACGGCGCAACATGCAATACAACACGCTTAGGGATCTATCAATTGGCCCACTGGGCTTAGTTGACTCTTTGGACTATCTTTCGGGGTGGATGGCAAATCACTTTTATATGCTTCCAAACAAGACAAGACACAGATGATGACTTTTAAGTCAATAATTTTGCTTTTATCACGGCATCCTTTTATGTCCTCTTCTACAAATTCTAATACATCTTTGTCTTCCTTGGTCAACTTTCTTAACCAATTTTAAGGAAGCTTTTTTGTTTCGTGGGCTCGTATTCTTTTTCTTGATGGATGTAAAACTGACAGAAAATACTGTAGTCGAGTTTGTTAGTATTTTTGAAATGAGAATTGTTTCAATGTTTATTTAAAGTTTTATTCGCGCGAAAAAAAATGCATACGTTGCCCAAGAGTACATTCTGTGAGATAGGTAATCAAAGCTCAGTTAAACCTCTTTTCGCCGAAAAATCCAGCTAATTATTTGTGTCACTTTTGCCGTCAACCTAACGTTTCTATCGACCTTCTTTTTGATAGTTTCCTTTGTTAACGATTACTACGTAACATGAAGGTTCCTTCCATTTTTCCCCTTCGATGTAGGGCACTATTCAATTTTGGATATCGGTTACTTAGCCACGGCATATATGTTCCCAAATTTAAGTCTGAAAGAAGACACTTACAGCGATTTCCTTGACATCGAACTTTTGATCTTGATCTGCTGATCTGCTCGACTGACTCAAGCGTCAAAGATGAGTATTCATGTAAGTCGCAAAGGTGCCCGTTTCGCAACTTACCGCCCAGTTTCCCCTTGGTAACCTGTCGGATCGATTCGGCATACTCTTCAAGGACTTTTGAGAAGTGAAGTCAGTCGTCATCTGCTTGCGACCAACTAAGATTTCGTTCATATGTCCTTTCTGCTGGGATTTGACCCTTTGACAAAAGGAGTAAATGCTTAGGACCATCTACAAACTAGTCTTCCAGTTGTTATATTCCACCAATGACCGCATAATGATAATGTTGATGCAGATATTTACTCCACCAGTAAACCATAAATCCTTCGTCCTCAGCTCGAATGTCGTTTGATAAGAGAATTCCCACAACCATTCCCAAAGTTCTCCCTCGGCTTACCTTACTTTGGGGTATTTACACTTAAATCACAATACTAATTAATTAATGAGACTTACAAATCATAAAGCATAACAATATTCAAAGTAATTAACCGTCACCATCATCCTAAGAGGTGGGTATTACAGGAATGTTAGACTCCCAGCTCTGATTTCAGCTTATTTTTCTTTCCCTAATTTTCATAACATTCATTGTTATTGTTAGTGGAAATTGATGGCTCAGCCGTGGAAATGATTAATGCTGTCCCCAATCAAGAAAAGAAACGAAAAGAAAAAGGTCCTTTTCCCCAGAGGTGAATAGAATAGAAAATTCTCCCGATTGAATTATTTTCATAATTTAAGCCAAATGGCGACCTTTTTATTGTTGTCCTTCTCCGTGTAATGAATGAAAGGTAATTGAATTGGGGATTAAGTGCTTCATTATATAGAATTGTGATACGATCTAATTGCCTGCCGGCAGTGAAGGACTGAAGCTTGAGATTATTAATTTATCACTTATTTTTCTTTCGGCGTGAAAGCAAAACGCACCGAATAAAATCTGCGAATGAATGACCTAATTTTGTATTTTTAAACAACAACAAACTCTCGCCGAGCGCCGTGTCTACTTCAAAGATGTTCATATGATGGCAATCAAAAAGGCGGCGCACAAGATATTGTTTGATCCAATAATGGAACGTCTTGCGAATAACAAGAGTACGTTGGAAAACATGTGAATTCATTCGGATAACAAAGTTGCGGAGCACATTTTGTTTGAAGTTTGCAAATAATGTTTTTCTTTGTTTTTCGCATTTGTTTATCACGTTTTGTTTTTATTATTGATACGATAGGTGATTAAAAAAAGGATAATCGACATAAGTCTTTATTTATTTTACTTCTTAATTTCCTAACAAATCAATACATTCAACAACTAAATCGTTTGCTTGACGGTCCCAAAATGTTGCTACAGCAACCATCAACCTTTTTTCAAATTTCTTACCCCTGAATTGTTTCTCACAGGCGGGAAAAAAAATGACTGGGTTCAAGATCTGAAGGAAAGGCGGTTGTCCGATGAATTCGAAATCCGCATCTCGAACAGCAGCCATGGCAACAACTGGAATATATGCGTTGTCTTGGTGAAACAGCACTTCAATTTGAAGTTTGTCGCTATTCTTTTCCTGGATCTGTTTTGTTCTGTTCTGCGTAACAATAGATTTCTCTTCCAAGTAATCTGCTTCATTCTGCATTTTCCTCGGAATCACGAAATAGGTAGACCATAATCTTTGCGACTTCAAATTAATTCAGCCTCGATGTAAACGGTCTTTTTCAGGTATTATAGTTTTGTTTGGTCTCAGGATCAAAGTGAAGGATTCAGGGCTCGACCCTTGTAATGATGGTCTCAAACATCTGTCCGCGTCACTTCGGATTGAATTTGAAGTGTCCAATCGTTTCTTGTTCTGCTCTACAGACAAATTTCTGGTTACCTAACGCGCCGGCACACAGTGGTTTCTTTCTATGAGCGAAGTGGAAAAAATTCAATAAAAACGAAACCGGTGGTCCAATCTATTTGAAATTTCGTACGTAAATTCAGTGAAATGCGTTCTCAACACCAGATGAAAATTATTAATCTATCTTAACCCTTAAACTATCATTCTAGCTATCATATGAAAGCTTGAATTTTTTTTTTTTTTTCAAATTGAACCAAAAATATGAATTTAAATAAGAAGAAGAAGAAGAAGTTTTTTCATATTATGCATGTATGTACAAAAAAAATATAAAAGTGATTTAAAAATTGAATACTCACTTCATAACTCTTATAATATCAATGTTAGACATTTTTTTTTGCTGTGTTTGGACAAATAATAATTAATACAAAAGTTGCTGTGCTCCTTCACTTAGCGGAATAGAATCTTTTGTTTTGAGCTCAGGTCTTAGATATGTTATCTTGGGATCTGACGATAAAAGCATTAAATGCAAAGCGTCCTGGTTAGTTGCCATACGTGAACACTTCCTTGTGTTGTGAATGCGATAACACCTGTAGTCTTTGTTTCGGCTTTTTTGTGCTTCCTCCGAAAGTGATCCTACGGGTAATGCAGCTGCTTTGATTATTTCAGCCCCGTGTAATACAATTTTGTGTAGAGTTGAGGACATATAATACCAAGAGTATAATTCAAGGGCTAATATAGCAGTTTCTTCAGTATAAGCCCCAAACTTAGTCGGATGAATAGGGTATGTGCTGCATATAGTTTCCAAAATTACACGAAATTTTTCAATTAATCTTATATCTACTTAAGTTATTTCGGCCGTTATATCAGCGTTTGCAAAAAATTTACGTGAGGTGTTACCATCAATAGTCGTGCCTACACCTTGTTTCACAATATCTACTTGTACTTGTATACCCACTTGTACATGTCTCATTTGACTGAGAGAGTTCTTCATTTTGCTTAAAATACACCGAGAATTTTCCTTTGACCCATTCTAAATGCTTTATTAAAAATTTTGAACTTAGGTAACTTATAATAGGACTTATAATTTTTTTTAAAATGTGGTAAGAATCGTTTTTTTATTTCAAGAACAATTTGCTTGATTTTGTTAGGTTCTAAATTAGGGTAAATTTCATTTAAAAAGTTTCCAAGATTGTTAATATTTTGATTGAAAAAAAAATCACACAACACTTTATTTTCTATTTCAAACTTATTCATGATAAGACTTTATTAACACGTTATAATTCATAGAAAGCTGAAACGCAACTGCAACGAGGATCTCTTTAGTTTCTTAATACGCAACAATTTTTTTTCAGAAAAAATAGCTGTAAAAATAAAAATTGGTACGCCAAAAAAAATTTTTACATTCCTTTTGAGCAACACGTGATTTTGCACTTAAAAGGCTCTCACGGATAAAGTGACTAAAAGTGACCTTTTGTTTTAACATGAGAGATAGTACATAAGATATGCTAACTAAGAATATAAGTATCACCAGTTAGCAACGCTTAGCTCTATAAAATATATTCCAATAAATGACGAATTTAATTTTTTCTTGAGGTGGGTTTGCTTTAGGGCTTCTTATTTCAAACCTAAAGAGAAATTTATCAAACGGCTTATAGAATATTAATGCTAAATATTGTCTTCATAAAATAAACCCTTTTTTGTTTTAACAAAAAATATTCCAATTAGAAAAACATATGCATAAAAGCTCGCAACATATTTCTCTCAAATCCAGAAATTTTAAAGAAAACAACTTTGGGTTAACGGTATTACGAACCAGAGTCAAACAAAAATATAAAATTATTTTTTTTTGTATATGTATGTATTCAGAATCAAAAAATAACATTGAATTTTCTGCGAAAAATCTTTTATATTTGGGGGTTTTTTCCACTTGGAAACCACTGTGCGGCATGGTTTATTTGGAGTTCGTCTTGTATTATATTTTGAATGGTGCCCTATTCATGTCTTGCGCTGTGGGACGAAGATGGCCGTCCTCTCCGATGTTCGTCTTATGCGAATGTTCTACGCAGCTCGAATTGCTTGCAACAATGTGGTATTAGTGTTCCAACTATGTCTCTGGTAGACATTAAGTGTACGTTCCAGAGAAGTTTAATCCTACCCTCTACACTATGGTGTACGTATTCTTTCCTTCGAGCAGAGACAACTAAGAAAAGAAAAGGACTTTGAACACATCCCTGGTGTACGCCATCAAGATCACACGAGTGCGCGAGAAGAACAAACTATCTGTTAAGTAAATGAGTTCCAGAAGATTGAGGTAATCACTTTCGGAGGGAATTGGTTACATAGATTTACATTACATGAGAGCTTTTTTTTATTTTTTTGTTTTCTTCTATACCAAATGAAGCACCCAGTTTTGACATGGGGAGATAAACAAAGTCTTTAGATAATCATCAAATTAGCCGAAAAGGCACAATTTAAAGTCTTTGAAGGCGCACTGAAAATCCTTTAACGTTTGAATAAATATATTGGATAATAAAGGAATATCTGGAGGTAATCTTGAGGTTAATCCACTTTTGTTGGAAACTGGGGTTCTGTTTCCAAAATAAAACCTTGGCAGGAAGTCCATCAGAGCGTCGAAAATATCAATGGTAACTAAGAGCGTTTGTATGCAGTCATCATTTTTTTTCAATAACTTTTCCTGGAGAAGAAGTAGCTCTTTGAGCATGGGAAGCTCGGAATGAAGTTCCACCATAAGTATTGTATATTTTGCTCCATTCACTAAACTCGAATAGTTGACATATTCCAAAGTAGACGGCAGGAGCTCATGTTCAGCAACGGCAATGAAATAGCTGATTGAGTTAGTCAGAACTCAAAATTTTAGAAAAATTGCTTGGCTAAACCGAAGGCAATTGTATGTCTAATCGCTGACTGAAAAAGCAATTGTTGTGTAGCTAACCGCCGAGATTGACACAAGAGCATCCTGCTGATAAATATCCGCGGGATAAGTATGAGCTCAATAAATGGCCGAAGATCTCGCTTCCATAATGAGTGCCTTTTTTCAGATTCATTAAACAGAATCCAAAAATGAGACTTGTGTTCGCTCACAACTTGTGCCCCATCTTCCTTTAAATGCAAATAATGAGTTCTGGAGTATTTGCGGTGACTTGTTTCCTGTTATTTGAACCAATCTTAAACTGAAACAAACGTCTGGCATTTTTGATGACCAGATCCAGATCTCACATAAGTTTTTCATTACGAGCCTCGTTCTCGTAGGTCGATCATTAAGGTGTCCAATTGTAAACGTATAAATGTTTTAGTACGTCGGCCTTGAGCTTAAAATTAAGGGCACAGTCAGATTAATTTAAACCCTGCTTAAATTGTCATTGCTTCAATTTCCACACCGGTCCCATATTGCCACATTTTTTGAACTTTACTTTTCATGTATACGAAAATAAATGCTATCGGCTTAATCCGTCAATTACTGTCAATGTCGTACGAAGACTTATGTCGAACACTGTGCAAATACTTTTTAACATTTCATTGCACCTTCAGACTTGAAATAAACATTCCAGTAAGTGACATCTCTTGGCTCTGTAGCTTACGACAGAAAGTGTGTTTTTTATTTTGGAAACGCATGAGGCAGCCTACTTTTGATACCTTTGTGTCTACGGTGCGGGTTCAATGAACGTACCCTCTCAATGGCATGCATCCAACCTGTTAACATAAAACGTTTGTACATTCGTCAACGGTTACATACGAGCGACGTGATTTGGAAAACTAAGCGGTTTCCGCACGCAAGTTGTTGGGCATTGTTCTGTTCCATTGTTCATTCATTGACTCTGTTGCTTAAGACCACAATGACGTGACGAGTAAGCTATCGTTTAACCACTTAACTATCATATTAGCATAAGACTCAATTCAGTAACGTTGTAATGTCTTGTCTCGTCTGTTCAAAAAGTATCTGAATATTATTTGTATTGGCAATAGAAACAAAGCCTGGGGTGCGGGGTTTACTGACTTTCAATAGACATACCTGGTGCGCATGCATCTTTTTTATGACCATAGAAGAACTCAGTCGACGCCAAGCCATTTAAGAGTGAGCACGTAAGGTAGAGTCGGTGTTGAACAAACAAACAAGATCTCTGGGGACGAAACAAAAAAGGAGTGGTACAACCGTGGCTCAACACGAAGAAAGGCCCCTAGAAATTTCAACGTCATAATGACAGGCCAGGCCTGTGGGTAAAAATGACTAGGCATCCGCACATTCTTCCCATAACGCAGAGTCTCTATGCCATAGAGCACCCCTTTAGTTGGCCAATGTTCTTCTCTCTTGACGTTGTGACTTTTGAATTTTCCGCCACCCTAAAATGCCCTTGTATTGGGGCTCTCCGGCTTATGATGATCTCGCAATCATAAGTCACTTTTAAACCTTAATTGATAATTTTTTGGCAGATCATCGCAAAAGAACTGCAAAGCCGTGTACAGGTGCTATCTTTTAAAGTCAGTATGTTGATCAAGATCTACGTTATGGTTTTATATCTAATGAAACCTTGAGCATTTCCATGTTGTTATATAAAGTTTAAAAGCTTGATTTGATCAGTTCACATAAAACTGAATTTTTGCAGCTCAAAAGGAGTAAAGAAACTTCTGATCTTCATAACATCAGGATGCAAAAATTGATTGTTTGAACAACGGAATGCTCACAAGTCTAGCGTTCTGAGGACAAAAAGGGCAAATAATAAGTCAACGAACTAGTCTCACGAACTTCCTTCACAAACTGGCGTTCAACAAATGCAGATGTTTCATTATTTGGACCGCAATGTCTTTTCAAAATTCGCACAGTTTAGGCAACACTGCATCCACTTTGGACGTATTTCCAAATTTTGTTCCAAAATAAATCGGGCAATTGCGTGCCACAAAAATGTAATACTGAGTCTGTTAATTTTTTAAGTGCATAAAATTTGATTCAAATATAAACCCACAAATGTCAATGTTATTTCGACAAAGAATCTGAAACGATTTGTTTGTTGACGAATCTGATATTCGTTTTTTCTTGCCACCGATATATAAACCACATTTATGCCAAAAGACGCACATTCAATCGAGATAAAAGGGAGATCAATCATTCCATTGGTTTCCCATCAGGAGTAACGAATTTCATTGGTATGCGAGTACAAGTATCCGTCTCCTTGGACTATCGATTTGATTTCCTACTAAAGTGTTCCTCTGGGCTTTCAGAAGAATTTTTGTTTTAAGGAAAATCGCCTACTTGTTTCCACATAAAATGAGTTTTATTTTTAGTCATGGCTTTTGATGAAACAAACGAAAATTAGGTAGAAAATAGAAGTATTTTGACACACATTAAAGTCGCATTCATGTTAACAGAGCTCAGTTGTAACAAGAGTGAAAGAATTCGATAATCAAATCAAGGAGGACAAAGCTGAATAGAGTCAAACAACAATCTGTCCACTCCCTACGACCAAAGGTCGCTTTTGACAGTTTTAACTTCGGGTTACATAAGTCGGAGTTAAAAGTAACACCAAATACGGAACATTGGGAACTTTGAATTACTTTTGCAAAACACTGCTTCTTGGCTTAAGACTCCTATCGCAAAGGGCAAAAGATTAGCTCGATACAAAACACTGATCCTGCTAGTTCTGTTATATTCGATGCCAAATGCTGGATGTTAAGGAGGCAAACACAGCTAATGCTGTGATTTTTCGAAAGAAAAATACTTGCAGGATAATCGGCCCGTTTTCGAGAAACGAGGGGCGAATACAACTTGAATTTTTATGATCTATATCAAGGTGTTGATGCAGTCCAAAAATTAAAAAAACCTCGACTTAAAATTATCCGAAACATCGTCAACCTCTTCAACTCTCTTCAAACCACAGCCATCAGGAAGAAGGTTTACTATATTTTATTTCGAGGACAAGTTTAGAATGAATTTTAAGATATTTGCTCAGTTGAGTGTGTTTGATGAGCCGTCCTGCAAGCCTTGCAAGGCCTAAGAGGTTAGGTGACTGCCGCTCAGGACATCACTACCATTTATTAATTTCCGGATAAATGATTTTTATCCACAATTATGCGTCTATTGATCTGTGAATGACTAAAGTGGTCATACTTAAGTCTGCATTGATGGTCTGGGTTGAGTCTTCGTAGGATCTCCACCTTTCTTTATTTTTATTTATAACTGTCAATTATGATGTTTTGTCCAAAATGGTGTACGACCGATTGATTTCTGGACCAAAGCATGAAGCTTCAATGACGGCACTTTGGGCGCAAGCGATGATGTAGTATGGGTATAGCAACTGCTGGTATGGGTAGGGCAGGCAATATCTTTTACAAGACTGTCCAGCAGTTGGCTGGACAGTCTTGTAAAAGATATTGCCTGCATATTGACACTTGCCTGTCGCAACAAATTTTCTGTTCGAAATTGAAAAGATCCTTGACTACAAGGACCTTAGTCAGCCAGTCAAGCTCCTTGTTCGGGATCAATCTTCTGTTCGAAAGTTCTTTAGGCGGGCGATTCGAAATTTGAAGTTTTTACGATGGTCAGTAGCAGGGGAATTTATTAAGATGTTGATTTATAGGACGATCAAGGTAGTTGATTTCTCGATGGAAAAGAGATCTAATATTTTTCGATTACCCAAGTCATATAACGTTCACTTAATTTGGTCCTTTAGCTAGATTCACATGGTATGGAGTAAGCTACATCAAACAGTTTGATTAATAACATAAAAACATAAAAAAAATTTCAAAAAATATTTCTCTGGAAGAATTTACTGTCGGCTCAATTTTGAACGGTAGTGTATGAGTGCAAAACTCAGATCATGTATGAATGTTGTATATTGAAAAACAAAAAGGTAATCCAAGGCTCTGGTTTAGAAGACTGATATTCTTCTTTGTCAAGCCTTTAGTTTTTCGTTTAAAAGTCAAAATAAGCAAGCTGCTTTCGACTTAAAAGCCATTCCTGCAATAAAATAAGCTTTCCATTTCTGCTTAAATATTTCACTGGAGTCGTTGTCTTTTAGGAAACGACCACGCGCTGCAAATTTCACATTCATTTTCATTTATAAAACTTGTTCCTTTCCGTAATTCGGATTAAAAAACATTAATTTAAATTTTATGCATTTTCATCTACCCTTGCTTTTGTTCATTTTTTCATCTGAACGAAGGGTTCGCATCTCACAATCGAAGGTATTCCTCATATCCTCGTATGTGCAACTGTCCAATGCATACGAAACATGCCTGGTGATTCCTTGGACTGCATCAAAACGTGCAGCAACGCTTTTTTCTACTTTGGGGTTGTATACATTTTCAAAATAAGGCCGACAGCTGTGTATGTAGATACAATCATCGTGGTTTTAATTAGGTTCTGTCATTCGGTGAAGGGAACACACTCATGTGCTCAAAACTCAAACGAACTTGGTCATGAATCAACGAAAGGGAAATTTTTGAACATACGAATAATTTTTAGCGCGATACTGCATCGTGAGTGCATAAAGTGAGGCGCCAGGTGGTCAAGTTGTGGGTTAAAAGCAAAGGGCTGTGAATACGAAATATAATATTCCTCATGGTTATACATTTTGAGCTCAATAATTTAATTTCATGGCTGACTGACGGTTAGCTGATGTAGAATCGTAAGTTGTGTTCGGTATTCATGTAAACGATCAGTAAATTTATGAAGTCATGTTTTTATTGATCCAATTGAGGACAAAATAATTTACTTGGAAAGTACACTGCGGTTCACATGATTAGAAGCAACTGATTGTGGAACTTGAAATTGGTTTGTTCTTCATTAATGTGAAAAGGGACAGGGACTGGGGCTTTAAAGAAACGAACATCAAATAAAACATGACGAACGATGGATCTTTTGTTACCATGTGACTGAATCGTATCATTAGATTAGAAGCAGTTAAAGCATCAAATGGCTCGTATAGCTCGATCATGCTGTCGGGAATAACTTTTAATACCAAACATTTCACGGAAGCGTGGTTCTTGCAAAAAGTGAAAGAGAAACAATTTTTGGAAAGGCCTCCGATACATGCACGTCGACAGTTTAGTACTTTTAAACAGATATGCAGCCAATGTTGCCGCTACCGGCTAAAGCTGGAAAAAAATGTGGCCCATCAAAAAAAGTATATATTCTATGAATGCAAATGCAAACATTTGCGGATAATTTCGATTTAATACTCAACGTTGTTCTCATTTAGTAAGAAACGCTTTTCTCGACTTTCCAACTTAAGAGACTTTGACAAAATACGATTTGTCGAATTCTGCGACAAAAATTCAGCAGTGGCGTCTGGAGGGATGTGAGCCGGTGCCTTTTAGTTTCGGAAGACGGGTCCGCATGCATGTTCATGTAATTTATAAGACTCACATATTTTGAACTCCAAAAGAACGGTGGCCGCCATTAACATACGCGCAATGTTTCGACTGCTGTTTGCTCCCGGTTTGTATCAGCGGACCTAATTCGAATTGCAACTTTGCTTTGACATTGTGTCCATAGACAGAAATGCGGCAAACATTCTGCCAACACGAGATCATGGATTTTGTTTACGTTTTCCGCAGTTGCGACGTTATTTGCGCGTCCCGGGCAGTTCTCTTCAAAAGCAGTACGAAATATGTTGATCGCGTTTTTCTTCCTAAAAACAGATGTCAAATCATTAAATGATTTCGATTTATGATATATGAATTTCCACTCACTTGAAAATGTTGCCAAAACAAAAGCAGTGAATGGATTTGGCTCATAGATGAAAGTAGTCGTCTGACAATTACTACTACAGGATGATTTTGCGGAAAGAAGTTCGTCCAACGTTTACTGGGACGTGTAACAACGAGCATGGTTGAGTGAGTGAAAAAAAGAAGTATTTTCAGTCGAAGAGAACGAAGAATTAAACGAATGACAATGAATATTTTTTAAATGAATTAAGAAAACACGATTCGTTTTAAGACCGCTTCTTAAGTAGTGGAATAAGGCGTCATGATCTGAGCTGAAATATTTTATTATGGGACAGGAAAAACCTTACATAGCATGTAGTCTTGCAATCGGCTTTTTAAAAATCTTCTATCTCTCTGTTACACTTATAAGGAACATATCTTAACGTTAAAGAAAATGCGCAAGGATGTCTGTATTTTCGATGGAGAAAGGAAATACGTCCTATAAGATCAATTGGCCTGTTTTAAACTTCTTTGAAAATATATTGTTGTATTAAATCCAAATTGCTCTGACTTTTTCAGTAACATAAAACTGAAGGAATATCAATTTTAACTCTGAAATTTCGCTTCTACTAAACTGCTGAACCGCAGTGTATGCATGCGAGTATGTTGTTGTGTCACCGGCCTTATATTGCAATTGAAGACTCGTTTTTCCCCCGAATACTCATGACAATTTAAAGGGATTTTAATTGCAATTGAGTTTGAGTTTATTTCATTTGGCTTTTGAAAGATTTCATCTTAAACGGGAATCCAGAATCCTTGCAGCATTCATTTTTCGAAGTTAAAAGAAGCAAGACGAGCTTTATGGATTCTCCGAATTGGATTAGGTGATGCCAACAAATTTTCATCAGTTAAAAGATTATGCCAAGTGGGCTGAGAAATTGCAAACTAAACTAATAATATTTCAGTCGTGTATGTGTGTGTAAGTCTTTCATGTATCCTCTTGGCTGACTGGAGAATTTTATGACGTGAATAGGGACGGTGTTTTTAAACTGACTGCAAGTATTTATATTCTACACTTTTATTTAACTGCTTATAGAACATTCTCTCAGGGGACTTGACATACTCCAGGTTAGGGAGCATTGTGATGGTGATGGTTTCAGCACAAGTTGCTTCTTAGCTGATCATATATCTCAGTGAGAACGATTCTTCTTGTAGAGAAGTTTGGTCCTCGCTCAACTTATTCTTCAAGCTGATAATCAACGACAAGACTGATTAGAAATGTCCTTATGTTAAGTTGAAAAGTGTCCATGCAAAGTTTAGATCTTCCGTCAGCTAACAAAATCTGTTCTTTTATGGTTTTTCTGAGGTTGTTGTAAAATCCAACCCGAACACATCTTTTACAATCTGTTCATAACGGATCTACGGACCTGCAATATTCCACGGTTTGTGCTTTCCATGGCTCCATGGGTGGAGTCCATCGGTCGAAACGCCTTCAAGCGCAATATTCTGAACTTAGGAACATTTACGGTTACTCATGGGTTCTACTCAAACCCCTTCAATAACTTTGCTAGCCCAGGGTTGCGGAATATATGTGCCCTAGGATCAAGTGTAGCATAGATTGTTCCTCTTATTTCCGTTTGGTCTTACATCTTTATTAACCAACTGACTCTAAGGTACACCACTTAAAGAATGTGTTTCTAGGACGTAACATTAGGCATGTGGATGCTTTACTTTCCTTTTGAATTTCCGCTGCACGGATTTGACGATTAAAATTCAATCGAACACTCATTGTGAGGTTTAATGGGCTTACATGCTTTCGGTAGGCGTATTCAATTTAAACGAAATAAAAACCCGACGCGTATTTGCTTCAAAAACTTAATTAAAACACGTTCTCGTTTCAACGATACCAAAAAAAAAGCAAAAAAAAGACTGCAAACTACGAGTATCAAAACAACAGAACAATCGATGATTGTAAGACTATTCAAGTGGCTGCCGTTTAAGTACTCGTTATCGAACATTGGATTCAATTGGCTACTTATAAGGGAAATGAGAAACTCCAGTTCTATGGTAGTTGCACGATTTTTGCTCATGCATCCACATTTTTCCAATTGCGATCCTCATGAGAGAAGAGTTCACAACATCTTCAGCAGCAGCAGCGGCATGTGATTTTCGCTAGAAAAACTGCGGTCTAGTCTTACTTATCGAGCGAGAGTCTTTTTATATCATGGAACTACGCATTCTGAACGATGAACTTCACCTCGGCACGTCTTCGGCTCAAGTGAATTCAATTAAGAAAAAAAAAAAAAAAACTCAGAAATCAAAGAAGCAATTAAAATTTATTTTTATTCACTTTGATTCAGTCATGGTGTTCGTTTGTGTCCTGTGATTCCAATGAATCGTGATGACTCGAAAGATACATTTCCAAAGTGAAAGTCATTTTAATGTCAAGAGGTTTTGTCACTTCGCCGTGCCTAGTCATAATTTTAATTGTCATCCAAGGAACGCAAATCAATCTTGAAGCACAACACGGTAACTGACTACCATAATACTCTACACATTAACCATTATCCGACCTAAAGAGCAGTTTGTGGATACTTTGAGCACTTATGTGTGCCTGTGCATCCTGGTCACATTCCAAGTATAATAGCGTTTGTGGTCTCTGTTCAGAAGTTCTGTGCAAGCAAGCAAGCTCTTGAGGGCACTCAACTCCAACATGACTTCCATCAAAATACTAACAAATGAGTCAGGCTAACTGTGGAGCATTATTCAGTGTGGCTTCCATGGAATGCGAAGGTGATTTACGATGGTTACCGATGGATGAGCTTGGTTAAATGTGCAATCGTGTTCGTGACACATAATGTTCGAAGAAACTTGTTTTTTCGATGCCATCGATGGATGGAGTTGAGTGGGGTTTGGTCGGTCAACGTGTATAGTTCCTGAGGCTTTTAATGGGATCAGTGAGAGATCACTATCGGTAGGTGGGCGTGATATTTTTAGTGTTTTATTTTATGGTTACGAGAGGTTAACGGTTAAGGAAGTGCAAAAGTGCTATAAGCGAGTCATAGTTGACGAGACATCGATGTGATGTGCGAGATTTGGTGACCTACAAAGAATTGGGGACGAGTCCAACTTGAAAGTAAACAATTCAATTTCAAATATTATTTCAAGTTTAATTTCGTAAGACGACAAGTTTACAAACTGCTGTGTTTTTTTTTAGCTGGAAATATGACTCAACCAGGTGACTAAAGATCCTTTCTAATAAAGTTCAAGTGAAAAGTAATAGTACGACCAAACAGACCGGAATTTTGGATTAAAATCTTTTACAGAGCTTTTTTGCCAAAATCATGTTTGTATGCAAATATTTTTTTTTAATCTTTTATGGCCATCTCCTCATTGAATAACCTCTTTGGTGCCGTTGAACTCTTAGGTACATTCTTTCGTTTTCTGTAAGGTGGGTTGTAGTGTTTAACCTTTAAAACTATTTTTTTTTGTGAAAAAGAATGCGTCTTCTAGGTTATTCTATTCCGACGATATTAGAACGTGATTAGAAATACAGCCAAAAGATAAAAAAGAATATTTGATGTTGGGAGTTTTGTAGAAAAACTGGGTGACTTTGCTTTTTGGAATCGCACTTACTGAATTCTCCAATGAAAGGTTCTCTATCTAAAAAAGAACTTACTCCAAAGAAATAAGTTTCTCGACTGATGTGGTCAATTTCGATCAGTATTTCAAAAGTGGTTCGACCAGGAAACATATTTCTCTTCCACTGATCAGCGGCACTCGGATCGTTTACGATGAAATGATAATAAATAAGAAATAATAATGAAGCTCTTTCCCCCAAAAACGTCACTTAAAGGTCAGTAGATTTTGAAGGAGGGCGTTAAAGTAATTATAAACTAAGTTTCTGAGCCTCGAATTCCGGAATTCTTTGATATTTACATACGCATAAAGTCGCAAAGTAGAAGGAAATATTCTTGATCAGTTTCATGAACTTGAAACAAAGTTGGCAAACTTCGGAGGTTTCGCAGACTAAAGTTTTTGGATCAACCGAATCTTACAAGTTTTCTGACACAATTCAAAGTTAAAATTTGATCGTGCGTGTGTTTTTTTTGGATACATTTTCGTAAAATCATTAAATCAAGATTTTTTGCCACTCTTTGAATTTGAAATTATGTAAGAGAAGTTTCTCGGATAGCGTAGTCATTCCTCGAAATAACACTTCTTTATCCTCATTTTCTTCGTTAGACAAGCCATGTGCATATCATTACAACAGCGTGCGGAAAGCCATTTCACATTCAGTGAATTCAGACCTTGTGAGGCAACTAGCAACATGCTAGCAGAACTCGGGAACCCGGGTACCAAGTCATACCATGAAATGAACTCGTAAAGTGAGAAGAGGATCGTGTGAGTTCTCGTCCACAAACATCTAAGCTCAAGCCATTTAGACATGAATTTCATGTGTTTTCAAAAATATGTTAGAGGAGAAAACTTAATCTTAATAGGGTCTCTCACCGAGCGACACTAGGCCAACTTGGTTAGGTAATTTGTCTCTGCATAAAGATTTGTGCTTTCGTCCATTTGGCGGCTAGGAAGCTTCGTAGCATCACGTATACTTGTCGGTTTGTTGTGCAAATAAGTCATCTTTTATGCGAGCTAGTATTTTTACAAAATGGGACAGGCAGTTATCGGGAATGTTTCTACAAAAATGGAACAATATTTTCGTTCGTTCATAATATACACGCATGGGTGATGAATACCCTTATAATGGTAGAACGCAGTCGGAAAGATCAGCAAGATAACGATACAAGAATAGGGAAATGGTTGTCTGTTACAAACTTTTATTTTATACTTTTGCTCGCCCTACGGTATTAGCTAGATTAGGAGAAAAATTGAAAGAATGCTTTTGCGTGGAGTTCGATAAGGCACGAAGAATTGGTTATCGGATTATTTGCATTCGCTTAATTCGCACCATTTTTGCTCTATGGGTTAGTTAATCCACGAACACGTGAGTCTTATATGTCTTGCAGCATCAAAGCCGTCAGAGCTATTTTTACAATACAACACGAGAAGGCCATTCTGATTATTTTAACTTGTTCTAAAATTCGATTCTGAGACTTATCAATCTAACCAATTGAAAAGCAGGCATTTAACCAACATTTGTTATAGCTAACTCTTAGACATCGTATTTAATTTTGAAGACAAGTGCTTTAATCGAGCATGACCAATTTTACTTAATTTTGGCACTCATAGCTTTTCTTAGTTGAAAAGACTTTCTTGTTCAGCTATTTTGTTGATCAATCGACAACATCCACGTGACAGTTTTCTAGGATTGTTATTACCTCAAAGCATACATATTTTCCGTTTGGGCATCACACAAAGTATAGCCTTAATCATGCAACTTATAGGTTTATAGTTCACGGCCGCTTATTTCGTCACGTCTTATAAAAACCGTCGAAACAAAGCCATTTCCGTTTGGACACATACACATGTAGTTACAATCCAAAAACATCACGCATCGAATCGATGTAATCGGATTTGAATTGATTTCTTTTCAACAAAAGCCGCTTGCAAGGTTTCCCCAACACCACTAACCCCGGCCCCAATCCCATTAGAACTGCATAACACCTCGACGGAGGAAACATCCGACATTCGATGTGTTCTCTGATTCCGCTTATTTTGCTTCTGATTCAGACAAAAAACCTCAAAAGCCCCGATACAGATCTGTGTTACTTGGAGTGTTTTTCTGTGACCTATCCAATTGCCTCGAACCAGCGTACAGCCAATTCTTTTTCCATTGGTAACTCTGTGCTCCAGTCCAATGCCTCCAGCTGTAATGTTGCAACGCCAAACCAATACCGTGAATGGAATTCCGCAAGCTGTCGGGCCACAAAAAAAAGCTGTACCCCGAATCGCCGTAAACACGAAAGCAATTTCCATTTTGGATTGCTGCCTGCACTGGGATTCATTCATGACTTTTTTTTTACCAGCTTTTGTTGATCAATTACTCAAACTACCCAGACGCACTCAGTGGCAGTGGCAACGGCAGCGGCAGCAGGAGCAGCTTTGTTTCTCTGTTCTGTGCCAAAAGCGAGTAATTTCCGAACGCCACGTTGGGCGTCGGCGTCAGCGTCGGTTGGCCATTTGGTTTTTATAGAATCGCGGAACTGTTTGTACCAAAAGAAATTTACAAAAATGAAATGAAACCCCAGGAACAACCAGAATCAATTTAGTTGAAGAATAGGGCTGACTGACCTGTGGCCGATGTAAATTGCACTTTTCAGTATTTTATGTTTTTTTTTTTTTGGAATTGTGAACGGCCGCGGAGGTGTTAAACAAAGCTCGTGGTTCGCTTGCGGCCTGTGGCATTTTTGGCGCGTTTCAGTTACGATCGGAGCAAAAAAAAATTCTTTAATGTAAACAAAGGTAACGAAAAATGTTTAAACATTCAATGTGCAGCGGAGATTTATGACCAGCAGTTGAAGGAATAAATATTCCATGTGTTTGAGGCAACCTCGGTCTATGTGAATTTTAAATTGACGCAAGTTTATTTTAATTTGATTAAACGGCCACGGGCATTACGAAGTTTCAAATTTATTTTTGAAGGCTTAATACGGTTTGAAATCCTTATAAAATTTTATTTAAGTGAAACCTCTCAATTCCGAACCGTTCCTTATTTTTGAAATCTGCTTTTCGTTCGCTGTTCTTCGACAATTTGACATTTGTGAGGAGAGAGTACTCGGGTGTCAATATTTCTGCCATACAGAATTTTATACCAATATATATTATCAATCAAGAAAACACGTTTGCCTTACTCGCAGATAGGACCGTGTTTTCGAAAGAAATTTTTTGTGTCGAAGGTCCAAAAAACCTGATCGACTTCATACAGAAACTGTGTACTTTTGTACAGAGCTAGCAAAAGGATTAGGAGAAGAATAGAAAGGTTATGTTGCGGTTTGAAATTCAGATGTATTTGGGTTTTAATTATTGCCCCATCGGTGGAGTTCGAATTCGGACGGAGAATTTGACTACGACTTATTTGCATTCGCATAATTCACAGTATTTTGTTCGTAATTTGTCGGTATACTAAAAAGCTGTATTTATGTTTGAATGATTGGTTCATCAATCTGCCGTGAGTCATCATTACTTGGACGACACGAACTTGGAATTCATTTTAATTTTTTAATTCAAATTACAATATTTTAACATAGGTTTGAAAAATAGATCAGATTAGAACAAGAATTTATCATAAATTTCAACCTACGACCCAACGATTAATCCTTTAAGCAATCCAGGAGCAGGCGCTCAACCATTTGCGTCACCCATGCAATTTGTAGACGACAATTTGTTTGTCTCTGTGTAGATTGCGAGGCTTTGCCATTGATCCTTCTTGGCGGAACGACCGTGTATCTTGTTTAACCGGCAAAATTTTTAAGACCAACTCTTCTGGCACCTTTTCGAGGACACATGAAAACTAAAATGACGGCACAGTGGGTCCCCGATTCTTTCCATATTCGGTTATTATTCTGTCTTGAAGTGGTTGCAAATGAAGTGAGTATCGAAATGAAATTCGTCGATTTGCCGGACCAGAAGCCATCATGGAACTGCACTTTTGTGTGCTGCAACACGGGCTGAGAAGATCTTAAACATAGGATCTAAGAAGGGATTGATAGCCAGTGCCCATTTGTTGGGTATGTTTTCGTTCTTCCAAACCCGACAGATTAACTGCATAGTCCATGCTAAAATATCTTCGCAATGTTTAATTGTAAGTTATCTGAACATGTAGCTTCGGATTTTTATGGTCACTCCTTATGCAGTGGGTGGCAGAACTTCTACATTGGCTAGAGTAAGGTTGTTTTCATACCCTGTTAATTTCTTTTGGTTGCTAGTGCTGCTTTATTGTATACATTTTTCTCTGCGAATCGATGACAGGTTTCTTTCAAAATAACTGAAAACGAGTAGCCTGTAATAAAGCTCTTTTGTGTGCTATGAGACTCATTTTCGCAGAAATTACTTTTCGAGCTCTACGAGGTTGCTCTTCGCTTGCTGTCTGAGTGTTTCTTTACTCATGCGCCTGATGTGTTGCCTTCTTCTGAGGCATGTTCTAAATCGGGCTGCTTTAAAATATCAGCTTTGGTCGATTTGAATGGAAGTTCTGCCGCCTGGTGACATGTAAGTGGGTGTGCGTATCTTTTTGTGCTAGCTACTGCAAGGTATGTGCGTCTTTCGGATCTGCACCTTTAGACCACTCCTTTACAGATTTTAGCATTGAAGTCCGGCCTTTGGATGGATATCAGAGGCAGCTTGCTCTCTCCTATATTGGGACGCTGGGCGTGAAAACCAACCGCACAATGTTTTTTATCGATGGCGTGGTTCCCTGCATGTATAAGTTCATCAATCGGTGCTTAGTAAGATTATTATCTATCGGCGACTTAAAGCACAAAACTATATTCTTTTATCACCAAATTCGTACATATTTAATCGGCTTTCGTAAGTTCCGTCTCACATATTCAAAATCAATTTTTGGATGCTTCACAGAAACGAAAGATAACACTCAACATATCAATTTCAAAAAAGGTTAATGAATATTGGTTTATATTTGTGTATTTTAAAGGTCCTAGTCAATTTTAATTACTAATAAAATGCTTATCCCATAAAAGCGAATCTACCATCTAAATGACTTCCGATGGCTCGTTTTTCACTTTTTATGTTGTCTTTAAAAGACTGAACTGCCATTAACTGATCATTTGATGATTTTTTACAACGCTTTGTAGCAGCACTTTTTTGGAAAAGTGTGGCCGATATCAAATAGGCGACTCGACGTGACCTATTCGTCGGAAGGCCAAACTTAATAGGTATTGACTACGCTAACTTGCATAATATTCAAAATTTAGATTTGGAGTACTTCGAATTTGTTGTGGAAAATGCTTCGGTGCATTTTTGAAAACAATTTTAAAGCAGTTTTGAACCAGTTTAAACGCAATTCGGTGGACTTCATGAAATGGATTCCGTGGAACCTGAGAACAAGAAGCTGTCCAAACAATGGATTTTGAAAGGCAAATATGCGCTAAAGAAAGCGAAGACTGTGCCGTCGGACGGAAGGGCTATCGTTGTTTCGTGTTATTTTGATTGACAGCTAAAAGAAGGATACAACGAACAAAGGCTGTACTTTGCTATAGCATTGAACTGATCCGAGGCGAAATAAGAAGACGAAAAATATAAGACCGGCCATAAGTAATTCGGACTCTCGCTACGAAGGTTCCGTCCCAAAGATTTTCCCCGCTTTTGTGTGTAGTAGCCTATAGATTTTGATTTCCGAGTGTCAAAATCGGTTCCAAAAAGAGCCGCATCTTGTGACTATAACGATGCTAAATACGATTGATTATTTTACCGCTTTAAGGGCAAACGGCCCTGATTGGCGAAGACCAACGTTTTCTTTCACCTTGACAACACACCGTCTAACTCTTCAGCAGAGGCCACTGCCAATTTGGTTGTACAACAATACAAATTTCTCCACCCACCATATTTTCCACATTTGTCCTCGTGAGACTTATTTTTCATCACAAACATTGAAATATGACTCGGCGCAAAGAGATTCCTATTTAGTCAAGTGATCTGCACCATAAATTCCCAATTTTCGAAGGATTAACACGGTTGGAACACATCTAGGAGAAGTATAGTTGGCCTTAGATTTTACTGGTAAGCTATCATGCATAACGGAGGGGTTAGAGCGTGAGTGCTGAACTTGAGTTCAAACCTGGGTTATTGATATTCCCAACACCTTATCTCGGGAGTCATTTGCAAACTTGAAGATTATATCTGCCATGTAAAGCAGCCACCCCCCCCCCCACACATTTGTGCGAAAAATATAAGCTCCCAACAGAGTTGTCTTGCCTGAGATTGCTGAGGAGGCTATCGGGATCATTTGAGCGATTTATGGTTGACTCTAATCTTAACTTACGGCATGCTAAGTCCGGAAAAATCGTAGATTTCCATAAGCCACAGCAGCAAACGCAGGAAGTTAAAAATATGATGTCATCCTTTATTTGTAGGGTCACGCCTTTAACAGCTGATGAATTTACATGTCTCGTCGACTATTGGGAGGTGACACTAAAATCTAAGGGATACTTTGAAATAACAATGTTTGAAACGTGTGAGAAAAATAAAAGTAGCAATTTTTTTTCCCGACCGTAATAAAATCGTTCAAACAACTTGGAGTCATTGACGCAACGATTAGGCGATAATGAGATTCTCTAAGCCACAAAAATATAAGATCTGCTGGCTAGCGAGTTTTGATATTTCGTGCAAATTTACCACATTCCAGCACGTTAATATGCGAAATTTGACACCCGGCGACTTAGAAAAACTATAAATTTTCAATTAGCAGCTCGAGGGTGCTTATGTTATTAAGTTTTTTTTTATAATAAATACGTATAAAAAACCTCAGTATATAATGCGTCAAGCTTTACGTTAAACTTGTATAAGAAATTCTTGTCGATATGTTTTCGTATGCAACGTTTTGAATCGTGTGGCGTTTGCAGAATTTTTTATTCCTGTACACTGACTCTGACAGCGACTTTAAAACTTCCTGTAATCTTTTTTTTTTCTAGCGACAATACACTTTAATATGCAGAATACTGAAGGGGTAAGAGTATTCTTTTATTCAGCGAGTAGATCGGCTTCTTCCAGCAAAGTCTGGTGCATCGAAATTCAGTTCAAAGAACGCTTAATAAAGATCGTTCATTTGTCATCATGTAGCATCGACATCACTTCTTAATTCTTGAAAGAATAAGAGAGTCCACGTCTAGACCAAAATATCATAAAATAAGTAAATTCCCCCATGTCTCATTAACTTCCAAACTTCTACATTTTACAAAGCATTTCACTTGCCAGAACCACTAACTAAAGAAATAAACATCATGTTCAACTCAAAAGGATATGATAATTTACAAGAGAGAAATGCCTTTTCAGCACACCTATTCTCATTCTAAATTAACCGTCTACCGTAGGTAGCTTTTTGACCTATTTTCTGCATCTGACAGGTCCATAAGAGAGCCTTCTATGCATTTAACACGACACTCAATTAAGGAAGACAACTCAAAGCGGGAAAAAATTGCAAATCCTTGAATTTCTTTTTATAAACATATTTTTGCACGACTTCCTTTCGATTTCCCACATTCTATTGTGTAATTTTCCAATCGAGAATCCAATGACATCTGTCTCCCACATGACATTTCTATGTTACAAGCCGACGACGACAGACCGGACGCCTACCAGATCTTGGAAGCATGCCCACCCAACTAGGACACTTGAGCGTGCATTACATGCCCTTAGGGAGAAGAAAATTATTATTGAACATTTCTCTCCCTCACAGGATGACAATTAGAGAGCTGAAACTAGAGCATCAATGGAAGTTCTTATGAAATGGCCATCTAACTACCTGACCTGAAAGATTACCTACAGCCATGCCCCATTAGAATGGTTCCTTCAACCTGCACTTGCACATGCAGAATCCCTCTCCTATGCGTCACACACAGGATGATGCTTCACACAAAAAAAGACGAAGAAAACTAAAACGCTTCGTCGGAATTTTTTTTTGTTCTTCAAAGGTTGTTTATCATCGTCCTCGTCGTCATTTTAAATGGGATGCAACGGGATGGGACGTCCTATTTACCCGTACATACTGTTAAACCAACGAAATTGAATACCACATCCGTTGCATATCTCTGCTCATTTATTTTGCAGACGAAAACAAAAAAAAAAGAAAGGAGAAAACGAAAACATAAAGATAAATGGGACAGGACATGGAGTTCATTTAAAAATAACGAAACCGAAAATCCTGCCAATTAGTGGTTCTTCTTCTACTTAGACTATCGCAAACAAAAAGGTCCTCTGTTTTGCATTTTTTTTTTGTTTTTTAATTTGGCGAGACACACCTGTTCAAGCCTTATAAACTGGTTTGTTTGGAAGAGGATGCGAAACACTACGAGTAAAATCATCTTCAGTAATCGGAGTGAGGAGGAAAGAAAAGTGGTTTTCTCGCGAAGTAAAACCTGTAACTAGATGGATCCATAAAAATCTATCTAATGGATGGTTGTGGATAAACAAAGACTCTGAAGTGATTGTATCTGCAAAACAAAAAAAAAGGGAAGGTTGACGACGACGACGACGATAGACGCATCGCAATTGTTATTGTGATGTGCTGCACTGGTGTTGGAGCATGTAACAAAAACAGATTGCATCCGACACGGAACAGTATCACCATGGCTGGGATTTCAGTGTGTAAGCTGAAATTAAAAGCAAACAGCCATGAGAAGCTTCGCAAGCTGCAGTTGTTGTTGTTTGTCGATTACATTTCGTCAGAGTCCTCCTAGTAAGCACGTCGTCTATTGTTTGTAGTTTTACGAATGCCACTGATTGCTTACTTCCGCCATTTAGGTTCCAGGGCATGTCGAGGCAATCGATCTGATAAGGAAGGGTCGACACATGCTTTCGAAGCGAAAAGGAGGTTTTTTGTCACTCCAAGAAGTAAATGGCATTGTGTTTTTTTTGCTAAAGTATCTATAAGCAGAAGGCCAAAGAGTGTTCAAAATAGAGTTCTTTGATGCAAAGAACCACGTTGTAATGGTAGTTGGAAGTTTCTAACCCAATCACAACTTCACTTTTAACATCTCTTGACTTGAACTTTGGGTGCCAGTTGCACCCAAGCTTTACCAAAATACGCAGATCATTGTGCCAAAGGTTTTGTTATCATCTTAACTCGGGTGAAAGACAGTTGTCCAAGGTAGGAGAAGGTGATAGTCGTAGACAGATGTGAATCTTGCAGCTTACCTTAAGAGATAAGAAGCCTTTATTAAAAATGTTTGTCATCCTTCAAAAGCACACTGCCTGCATTTCATTGGACTCAGTTTCCTGACATCTGCGATTGCTTGATCATCGAAACGGACGTTCCATCTTCCAGACATTTTCCCACAGAGAACTTTTCTTTTGAAGCGTTCCAGGAGCTTTTCTGTTGCATGACTTATCTTCCATCATTCGGCCTCAAATAGATAAACTGGCAAAGTGTGTGTTTTGTGGAGCAAGATTTTGGTCCTTCGAGCTAAAACCTTAGATCTAGGATCAATCTTCCTCGGACTTGATACTTGTCTCGAGATAAATAAACTCCTTTACAATATTTGTAATGATTTTTCCAAGATGGTGTTCGAAGGATAGATTTCTTGTCAACGATTTTGGGCTTTTCAACAATTGCCTTGGAAGCTTTGATGACCGCTCATTTGGTGTAACGTTATCAATATCTTTTTATATCTCAACATATGGACAGATATTGTCTTCCAGTTGACACCTGCCAGTGACAAAATATGTTCAATTATTAGCTGCTAGGAATCACAAAATAGCGCACCTCTTTTCTGGTGTCTGGTACAAGTTTGGAATGTCTCGCAGGTTCATGATCAAAACTGCATGGGCCATCGCGAATTTTCGAGTGCTGCGCGACATTACCGGATCAGTTTTTCCGGGATACTGAATTCGGTGCTCGTTTTGTAAATGCTGCCATATTCGGTTTTGAAGTCCTTGAGTATCGGCTTGAAGCTTGTTGGTCTTTTCGAGGATTTTTACCAGTCCTAAAATTTTGCCTGCTTTAGATTTCACGAACAGGAAACCACACTGATACTGACCAGTTCAATGTGTTGCAAAATGGTTTCATATATGTTCACCTAATGCACGGATATGATCCTGTGATGTGATATCTTAAGGTAGCTTTTGGGTCCCTCTTCTTTGGATGACATCTACACCTAACATAAAAATTTGTCTGACGTTTCTTCATACCCTATCACTCTCTCCCTCTTAGTCTTAAAGCATCTGCTAGAAAGACAGGTTTTTGAGGACAGCAGCAAAGCTTTTGGACTTTTTTTGTTGACTGTATTCTTTGAATCCTAAAGCTGCAAAACTGTGTAGGTTCTTTTTTTTATTTCCTCCTATATTTCTGTTCACCTCCGTCTTATTCTAAGCCTAACATGTTGTCTTCTTTATCTGCATACACTCGCTATCATATCACAGATTTATTGTCGCGAAGCTTAAAGCCTCTGCAGATTCTGGCTATTTCTGCTTAGCCCAGGTTTCCAATGTTGAGCCTCATTATTTGTTGCCATTTGCAACTTTCTTGCAATGAACATTTGATCTTTAAATCTATATTAGATACAATTTAAAATTGGTCAAAGCTGTCATTATGTTTCATGAGTTCTACATCAATCTGTAAGTGTGGCCGTTTTATTTGACAGTTTGTCTGAGGAAAATTATATAACTAGTTCCCAAAAACCACGGGAGTCTTCGTTAACGCTTCATCGAGTAGGGGGCTTGTTCATATATGAGACAGACCTTTAAGAATTTTCCATTGACGTAAATTTTTTATTCAATTATTGGTTATGAGCACGTAGAAGTGATTTTTCCGCTAAGGGGATGTGGCCACAATTATTCGTAAATTTAAGACAACTTTTTGTTTCCAAAACATTCGATAAACTAAGGCAAGAATCTTCGTAATGCTGCGAAAAAGAATGTAATAAGAATACCCGCAAGTCGTAAGAGTAAATCGCCAATTTGCCGCAAGAAAAACTTATCAAAAAAGTTATAAAAGCAAAACGTTATAAAAACAAGTCAGCACAGTCATTTATGACACATCTTTCATCTCATAATAAGAAAATATTTCACGTTTTTGTTCAATGCAAGCGTACCTCAAAGGGGTTTATGTTCAGTTACAGTGTTTTTGAGTTTTTTTTTCTTATTTTTGTTTTTCAAAAGTTTGCTATAACTTGTGTTCGACAAAAGTTTACATCGCTTTTAGTAGTGCGAAGAAACTGATAGTGTTTACAGCAGAGAAGTTCAAAACTTCAAGAGCAACAAAAATGCGAAAACTTGAAAATATTTCCTGTGAACTTTCTTCAGATAGTTTTCGAACATTTTTTGTCATTTTTCTTTATGGTAAAGTACAAGGTAAAAAAAGAAACTCTCTCCAGCGTCAGTGCAGGAAATAAAATTTCAAAAGTATAACCACATGAGTAATGGCCGGATTTCGTCATTATCGAAATTATCGGGGAATGCATGGTTTGAAGTGTGCCTTTAAATTAAAAATTATTTACTGGGCAAAGGGAATTGCACATCGTGTGTGCTGTAAAGAGTGGAAATTGTCCATAAAATGGAATTGAAGGGATTGATATATGATGGAAGGAAGTCGGTTTTATTACTAACCCGATATTGTACTCGTTGAACGGGATCAACAAGGTGTGTCAGGTAAAATACACATCATAAGATTCGTTGCGATTTTTCATTAAAGAGAGAGAAATGTCTGCAATACACGCGAAATCTTAACGACTTCTTAAAAAACGCTGAGTTTCCCAAAATAAGTTGGCTTCGATTAGTATAAGTATGATCCTGACTTGCTTTATTTAAAAAAAATTCTTTCGTAAATGAATGAAGATTTGGGGATGACAAGGAAATGAACGTTTTTGCACCATACTCTACAAGGTTTAAGCTCGGCCGTATGTATGATGTCGAAACCGCATGCAATTCTCGAAACTATGCTAAGCCTTCGCTCCTACGGCTATGCCTCTATATTTACTCAATTGAAACCTTATGCTTTCTAAGCAGCTAAGCATGCGGTGATATTCTGTAAAAAGACCGTAAAAGTTATCGCAGACTGGGGACTGGCAGAGACATTGGTCTCTGGTCTTCTTGCAAGGACTGCAAATCGCCGTGCAGTGAATGTAGTCGAGATTGGCATCATAACTTGAACCATAAGCTCGATGACTTCCCGTCCAGGTATGTCATGGTGAAGAGAAAGAATAAACTATCAAAATCTATAAACGGTCGCAATTTCTTAATAAAACGACGTCGCTATTTGGGTTATTGATTTAACAAAGAACAAAAGCAGATCATCAGATACGGCTTCAGAACTTAATGAGTTTCATTTATAGCGTGGGAGGGTTGTGCGTTCGTTATTTAACTATAATCAATGTCCAAGACTTCAAAATCCTTACTGTTCAATATTTCCACTTGACTGACGGGTTTCAAAAAGTTCGATTTTTGCAAAATAAACGCACTCCTCCATCTTATCTCGGCTCGCGCTTAGTTCAAACAGAAATTTATAGCCGTCATGATATGTATTGAGTCATCATTTACTCTTGGCCACTATCTGGCTCTTGCAGCGGGCCTAATCTATGTAGATAGTATTGCGATTAAAAAGCGAAGTGTCGCAGTATTTGTTATCGCCATGACTAAGCTTCGAAGTCCATAAAAACTTTAAAACATGATTCTGAAAGGCAGATAGCATATCTGAGTTGAGTGAGTTGATGAGTTCGACTGCGCTGCTCGTTAATCTTGTTTAACTTCAACTAGAAACAATCAAACTTGAAAGAAAAATAGAATATAGAGAAGATAGAAGGTTGTTCTTAAAAAAGTCATATTAAATCATACTATTCAAGAAAAAATATAAACCTACTGTTTCTTAATGGCGCCATCTATTCAACCCGATTTTCCGATACATTTAAGTTTTACCCTTATTTCATGACTAACTTGACCAATATTGTTTGCCTCGCATCGACTTTAAGTTGGAGCCCACAAACAGAAGACCGAGCGGTGTCAATTCTCAGCTTCATGGTGACGGCCAAGCTTTATCAGCAAATGTCTGTCCATTACAAAAAAAAAAAAAAAACGATTCCAGCTCCGGGCAGAGAATTTTTCAGTGACTTGTTTTTCATGCGCAAAAAATTCACAGATTTTTTTCTACCATGTCTCAAATTACGAAGTGCGTTTTCTGAAAAAATACACCATCGTTCTGCTTTAAACAGAGCTTTAATCTTCAGCCAATATTAGAGACAAATTTTAACTAAGAACTCCAATGCGACAAATCGAATTGGCAGCCAGAGCACATGAATTTAATCAACGTTGAAGAGCATTGATGGCAACAAGACTCACGCGTAAAATATTAATAATATTTAAGACAATACTGTCTCTAATCAATCATATCTGTGACCTGCTTCTGAAGGTCTTTCAACCTGAAGGATCATAGCAGAAATGTTCATGTGACATTTCCTCACAATCGCCATCTCTGTGCGAAACAAAACATACGATTGGACTTTCTCTACACGTGGTTATTTATTGACATGAAAGTTTTTCACTCTGCAAAATGTCATCACACTAGCCAGCATACACAGCTTTGTGCTTTCAAAACACTTTATATTACCTTCAGAAATTTCTCCATGATTATAGGTTTACTTTCTAAGAACCATTTTCAATTAAAAATGGAACTTTAAAACTTAAAGAAAGACAACTAAGAACCGCGTCAGTTTTTAACTGACTTTAAAGCACATCTCATCGTCGTCTTTTCCATTTTTCGGTTCCCATTTAAGAGCTTTCCACTGCATCACTGTAAACCAATCGTTAACCCTTAATTCATTCCGTGAAAAAAATAAAAAACCCAAACACAAATCACATCACTGCTGGGTCACTCGCCGCAGTTCAGATACACGCTGCTTCCTTGTGAAAACATTGATGATAATTATTTAATGGACCGTATAGACATCTGTTAATTAAAAATAAAACTGAATCCATCCTCTGACTCCGACAAGGCCTGCAGTACACGTACACTGCACGAGAGTAAGACCACTTGACAGACACCCATAATAAGTGGCTTTTCCTCATTCCTCACTTGTACGAGGCTGATGCGCCAGTCTCATCCCGAGGGATAGAACGTATTTATTTATGGTCGTTTTGTCTTCGGGGTCTCCCCCTTTAAGTGTCTCCACCGAGTGCTCCTCATCAGCAAGTAAATATACCATACATATAAACCTAGAGGTAGAGGAAAATTTCCTCAGGATATTGCCGACCGAAATGAAGTGACTCTTGGTAAAATTTAGACAAGACACATTCTTCTTCGGAGGAAAAAAAAACACACACACACAGGTAAAGTCACATATGCTTGGTTCTCTTGTTTTTGACTTGTAACGTTTGCTTGGGGAAGGCCTAAGGCGCGGTGTTTTTTCTATAAAGACAGCTGGGTTGATGTTTACCTTTCCGAATGACTGTTCGATGTGCTATCATCGAGGGCTTAAGTGGACGAGATTTACTATAATTTTTATTTTTGTCAGACGCTATGCCTAGGCTACGGAAAGATGCGATGAATCGTCGAAAGATATCCAATAACAATAGTTATTTTATCACCAACTTTTTTATTTTAAAAATAAAACCACCACGTGGTTGAGAGCAGAAAAAAATATTTTATTTCCAAGTTTTATTTTTTTAAAAATTTAATGCGTTTTTTTGCAAATAATTTCTTTTTCTTGTCGCAAATGATTTTATATTGGTCTATACATAATTATACTTATTAAAAAGTTATTTAAATAGTTCTAAACTAAATTTATTTATTAATTTCAAATAAATTTATACAAATTTATTTAAAATTAATATCGACGGCAAAATAATTTTAATAGTCAGGTTATTAAAAACAATTTATTTTTGGGTCACTGGTTTATGTAAATGTTTATGAAATATAGCAACGAGTGATTCTTTTAGATTTTTTATCTCATTAAAATGAAAATTCCTATTTTAAACTCCTTTTGCGGCAAAACTAAGTCACCTATTGATAGTGTCGTCACGAAGAATAGTGCCTTTATAAAATTTTTAGATAATTATATTAATATTATTAATACAATGAAATGCATCATGCGATTAAAATAAAATGTATGGGTGCGGCGTTATTTTTTTTGACACGGAGATGCAAATCTCTTTTTCGACTGCTACACCCTTTACCTACTAGATTTGCCACAACCTGTTATCTGACGATTTGCCTGTATAATTATGTTTTCAAAATTATGCTCCACTGGGGTGCCCGAATTTCAAAAAAAAATATTTTTTCGGTGCAGTAAAATTTGCCACAATACTGCGTTGTAAGAACACCAATACTGATGTTATAAACAAGGCATCCAATTGTTAGTACCACATGAGTAAAGATCAGAACTAGTTCCAATAAGTCTGCAACTGCAATTATCATCAATATAGGACATGTGAGTTATTAAAAATGGAGAGTTTTAGTGAAACTGGGTCATCCATTTGTGATACTAAAAGTAAACTCATCTGACATTAAATCAACTCCTCAATTGTAATCAAATTTTTCTTCAATATGTTATTTTAATTTATTATAATATTGTTCAAACGTCCTCCACAGGAGTTCTTGCACAACTCGATTTTGACGATGTCGTTTTTCAACTACGTTTCGCAACTTATCGGGCAATATTTTTTGCCATGACTTAACAAGTATTCATTTTCAAAAATTCAAGAGCTTGCTGAGTATGTGCTTAAATATGACCTTTTTCGAAGCCCAACAGAAAGTATTTCAACGACGTTAAATCAAGCGATCTTGGTGTCCAGTTCAAATCACCGAAAAGCGAAATAGATTCTTCAAGATTTTTTTCTTGTAATAAAGCTAGAAAGGGTCGTCTTGTGTCTTTTTGAAAGCGCACATCCAGGTCTTCAATTTGAGACCAAAGAAAGAAAATTGCCAAACTAGAGCCGACATTGATAAAGTATGAACCAATGACGACACCATTTAAACTTGCACACCCTACAATGACCCTTTCTGTATATGATACAATCATCCTCCGATATTATCATGCAGATTTTCACCTCTCCACATGCAACTATTGCGTTGCTCAACGCATCCACCAATTCAAAAATATTGTTGGTCATCAGAACTCTGATGTTAAAGCACCCCATCGACGTATGTTCGATGCATATTTTCTGAAAGCACGCATTTCAATCATTCATAGGCCTTAAAGACATCTTTGACAAAGCCAGTCTCTATAGTTGCTTCTAGAGTACGCTCTGATGGACGATTATTTCGACCGAGGAATCCGCAAAACAATCTTCATTTACCTTTAACGATTATAAATCAATACATACTGTAAAATGGCAATCCTTTAACTCAACTCTTTGACGACAGTTGTATTTGAATAATATGACTGAAACAGGGATGTCTGTTCCACACACCAAAGCAATAATGATCACTCAGCGGAGCGGCCACCGTTGCAACTTCAAGTGAACCTACTAGAGGAAAATATGAATGATCAATTTGAGTATTAGAGCAAAACCGAGTGGGACAAATGTTGCATGAAAAGAAATTATAGTTCATAGTGGCATCAAGCAGAGATTTGGATTCATTTGAGTTTTTTTTAGCGTCATAAGCGGCAGATAAATCTTAGCACTGTATTTGCATAGTAAAAGTTCCACGAAAAGATTCATGAAGCTCCCTAAAACGCATTCTCGTTTAAGTCAAAATGATTAAATACATTCCCTTATTGGATGACCTGATATACCACCATTTGAGTCACCTCGACTGCTAACATCATAAAGCTTCTGCAGTTGTTCCCTAATTTCACCTAGTTTGATGTAAGGAATTATAATAACTAACTCGATTTTCATGTTTCTATTCAGAATGATGAGACGTTACGATTATCATTAAGAATATGAACCAGAGCCGTAAGAACATTCAAACTACGTGACAAAAAGTTAATGCGCTTGACTTGCAATCACTCACGCCAGATCAGCACTGCTCCAAATTTAGGTTAATTGTGTTCCATCATACATTTACAGCGGCTGAACACCTTCAAATCTTACCTCAAACAAGTGCACCACATGATGAAACTTTTAATGGCTGCAGTACTCGTACAATGACTCCAGAGACTCTGACACGCCACAGGGATTCTGCCGTTGCCGGTTGACATGTTCATCTTTTATTACCGCGAATTAATTACAGAATAAATAAAGAGCAGCGCAGCGCTACACCCATTTTGAATAAAAGTAATTGCATTCCCTGTTTTGTTTTGTTGTTTTTATTTTTTTCTTTCAGTTTATTGCAACCTTATTGAACTAAAAATAAATTCAGTTCACCGGTGGCGCTCCCACAACAATTTGCAATTTTTATAGCGAGAGTCTCCTCAGGGCACATCCGCTATCGATCTTTGGTTGACTGTTAAATTTTTCATATGAAAATATTCCAAACAATTAATTAATTATGTAGGCATTCACAAAAGCAAAGTTAAATTGCCGCAAGCCACAAATCTTTCACCGCGTGTCCTTTAAAATCAGAACGCACTTAATAAATCATTAGCACTTCGGTTCCCTTGATTTTTCCAAGTTGGAAAAACCCCCTAAGTTCGAGTGTATCTCATCGATCAAATAACAACCGTCACAGCCTCAAGTTTCGTATCTTATCGTTTATTGGAAAATTAAAATTAAAAAGGGGGAAACGTGCTCATCGAATTTCGACCACGTCGGCTTCCTAGAAATGCAAACGGAATCCAAAGAGGCCTGCAGTGTTATTCAATCTATTTTTCCTGCTGCAATCCGAATGCGAGGGGGAGAATGCATTTTCGGTTTCCTCTTTCGAGAGGAATTTTTAAATACTGCGAGTACTGTACTCGTACAAGTCGACAATGGACTTCCTGAATGATTGATACTTTTCTGAGTAGAGTTTTGAGTGGAAAATGTGGGCCTTGAAATGGGTACAAAATATGTCAATCAACATTTGTAAAAGTTTACTTGCACAAGGAGGTTGGGTAAGGATTATGCTGAAAGCATAACGATACCGAAAAACTGAAAACGAAAATGTACTCAAAATTCTGAAGTAAATATTTAAAGGGGGACACAGCCAGAAAAATCGATTCAAAAATGACTGCAATTTTCACCTGGCAAGCACTTGAATTTTGGGTGACTCACTTTTTTTCATTTTTCAATATTTTCAGCTTTGTTTGAAAATGTGTCGAAGAAATCATAAGATGGGAGGTGAATTATACCAGCTTGAATAACTAAAACTGGTGAAGGTGCATCTAGAAGACCTGATCAGTTGAAACATGAATCATGAATCGAAAGAACATATACAATATATAGTATGTATAAGGACAACTCTCGGATGCAGACCGGCCATCATCGCCATTTAACAAAATCGATACAAAGAAAAAGAAGATGATTGTAGCAACTGAGCAATGCCGCAACAACAAAGTTATGGAAGAGCAGCTTTCGTTAGAAACGTATACGATAAGGGACGCTGTTGGTAGCACACGTTTCACACACACAACATCCCAAAGGAACCTGGAGGTCACCACGTTGTTACCGACGCAAGATGCTATATCAGAATATTTAATAAATTTACACATCGATACATTATATGGATCTAGCCAAAAGGTTTCAGGAACAACGACTTAAGACATCAACCCACCAGCTCGAAGAGCCGTTTTGTATACACCAGAGGTACAGCGGGATAAAAGAGCATCGCAGTTTCGTTATCGCACGATAGTTGAGAAAGTCGCTAAGCTTAAGTTTATATATTTCGGTCGATACTTCTTAACTAATCTGGTTTCATAATTATTTCAACAAATGTGAAATTAAGGTGACCAATATGCTATGTCTGGGTTTATTCAACGAGGCGAAAATCTGTTGACTTCAATGGTTCGACTAAGTGAAGCGACAGGACAACTATGCTCCAGAAACATGCGTCATCGAATCACAGTGACCAGACTCAATAGCAGGACAGAATCGGACCTCCGGTTCAAGGATCAGGCAATCACTAATTTCAGAGGAGAACGAGTTACAGACTAAAAGCTTCCTTCTAAAAGTCCTATTTTCGCCAGTCGTTCGTTAAGTGTTTGAACTCTCATGTTTCCAAGACTACGACCACTGTGATAACCTTTTTCAGGCAGTGAAAAACAAGTGATTTTGCTTTTTCTGTTCATACAGACAAACGGATTCCAGTCTCATATGTCTTCAGTCTGCAGAATTTCCAAGATCTAAATCAGTAGTAAAATTAACTGAGTAACTAATTCGATCCGGAATTTCGAATTTTTTTTTTTTGAAGATCTCACTTTCGTCTTTTTTTCTTGCTGTATCGGTTGCTGCGAAGATCCCAAAAGGTTACCGGGACTCTAAGCTATTGTCTTGTTATTTAATTTAGAAGCTCGTATACACCCTTGCGAACCAAAAACGATTTTTTTTATTAACTGCATTTTTAACAAATTTCCAAAGTAAAAACATATTCATATCATATGATGAAGCTACTTTAGTTCACCTATGTACTGTTGAAAAGGTCCTAGTCTGTTGCTGTGGTTACTCTGTCATGCTGGCGTTCCAAGTTGGGTATGCTGTAAAGACAAACCGTAAATAAAAAAGTATTGACGCAATATATCAATTAAAATCGAATAAAATACCGTGAATTGAGCGAATGCAAATATATCGATATTAAATTCAGCTTCCTAGTTCGGACATACACTCGATCTGAATTTCTGATTCCGACTTGCACTAGATCTGAGTTTCAAACCACCGCACTATTTTTTGATGTCTTCTCCTTATCCTTGTACTCGCTCTGTGCAAATGCATTTTAAGGGTAGTGATAATCCTTTTAGTGACCGATCGAACATTCGGTTTCGGCCAGATTCGGCCAAAAAATTGGTTCTGGCCACAGTTTCGGTTTCGGGCCAAAACTCAGTCTTCCACAAGGCACACAGCAATTTGGCCCATGTGAGGGTTATATGGATTTACGTATCTACCTTTATTGGGGAGTGAGTGAGTATTGAGAGATTTTCCTCCCGGACGGTGAAGAAGGAGAAGGTGGAGAGAACTAGTTTGCTTCTCAAATGAACTGAGCGAAACTCTTTTGGGTTTTGCTTTAGCAAGTTGGGGCAGAGCTGTGAAGAAATGGGAAACAAGGCTTTCTATGTCTTGACATTGCTATGACCGGACATTCATTGAGGAGATTTAGTAGCTTTCTGGTTCTCTGTTTGTTAAGGAGGCTCCAGGTTTGTCTGGTGATGTTGCAAGATGGTTGACGTAATTATTATTATTTTTTGTATTTTCCCTATGTCCTGGAACCCCGTCAAGGTGAACCTTAAAAAAGTCTACTCTCTCCTTAAGGGATACGCGGCGTTCCTTGACAACCTTTGATGTAGATCTTATGGCAGCTTGGCTGTCGGTCGAAGTGAATATTTCAAGCAATGTTACTATACAACAGCAATTTCACGGTCGTGGTAACACATGGAAGGAGAGTTCTAGACTAAGATAACTCAAAAAGATAAACTTCCACTTTTCGTTCGAGTTCTGACCCATTGGTTGTTATCGTGATGGAACCGGCCGATATCGGAAAATTTGTTTTTGAGAGTCTATAACTGTTGGAAGGGAAATCAACTCCAAAGATTGAGGACTGATCAAAATAAATTAACTCTGGTAACAAACACAATTTTTGTTGTTTGACTAGCACCGTTTGGTCCGTGAGCCGCATTTTGAATTTGTTTATTTTCTTGTGCTTATATTGCTAGGTAAGTGCTTGCGTGACGTGTCAGGTGACTTCGGACGGGATAACTTTCTGTATGTGTAAAAATATACTTAATTTATATTATAACAATTAAAAGACATAATCAATTTTAACTTGTCTAATAAAGGTTCGGTTCCGGTTTCGGTTTCGGTTGAAAACCATGTTCGGTCGGACCCTTTATCCTTTATCGAAAAAAGAAAATAACTCTGATATCACTTTAAAAAGCAAGATGTTAAAACTATTTACTTTCGAATCCAAATCAAAACTTTTCTTCGACGTGATAGAGTAATCAAAAAAAATTTTAACAATCATCAAGAGTGAAAACGTGTATCCTTTTTTTTGTTTTTGGAAAAATTCACAATGCTCAGACTTGCTCTTTTAAATTGAAATAAAAGGTACACAACACGCTACAAAATAAACGTTTATTTGTGAGGTTTAAATTTTTCTCCCATCAGCCTTGTTTAGAAGCCTACACCTCTGAGAGGTTAAAGTACTTGTTTTTTTTTCCTTTTCTTGCACTGCCTCACGACTTGTGTAGCACCAACAAGCAATACCGACAACAGAAGCAGAAAAAAAAAGTGAAACCCCTCTTAAGTGTGTCTAAAAGCAACTTGTCTCCTTTTCATTCTCGAGAACGTTTGTTTATTTTGTTAAAAACGAAACGAACTTCTTTTTGTTTGCGGTAAGAGCGCATTCACCTTATTTACACACAAGTCTTCTTGAGGGTTGAGCCACGTTTACATTTCTTTTCGTTTTCCACCTAATTTGTAATTCTTAGGGTGTTTTATAAAAATGTTTACACAAACCATTGTTTTGTTTTTATGGTGTCCCCATTTCTATTAAAAATGCACTAAATCTAAACAACAATTTGAATAAAAATGCAGTACAAGTATCTTAGTATCTAACTAACTAGTTACAAGCTCCAATTAGTATTCATTCGTGTAATGTCTCTTATCTTTTCTTTTATTTTCAGGTGAGTTACGAATTTTTGATGAGGGCACACGACGCGACGGGCACAAGGATGCAGCAAGGCTTGCGGCGGCAGTCATAGTTAGATAAGATTTCATGTGGGTCGGTATATTGTCTCACATTGTCGAGTTGTTGGAAATGAACTGTGAACGGTGTAAGCGTAAAGCGTACCCAATACGAGCATAAGCGACATTTTTATCCAGGATAATAATACACAAATGACATGGTACGTCAGGGATTTTAGATTACGAGTATATTTCAGTTTATTGTGCGGACGGATAAGTATCCATAAGATACCCACATAAAAGGCGACTTTTCTCATGATGAACATTAATGTTCCCATTTATTATGAGAATATTACATTATTACCTGCGACAGTGGCTTACAAAGGTTATTTGAGAAGGTAACGAGAACGGATGACGATAACGATGCTGCACTGGGTTAGGTAGGAATGGACTTAATGCTCATATTTTGAGTACAAAATAAAATTACTTGCTGTGGTTTTAATGAAAAGAATTTTCACAAAGCTGTAAAGCATCAGAAGCTCTACAATTAAACAAAGGATTTGTTATTGATTTTGTTGTGATACTACCTGAAAGATTATCTGTAAAAGTTACGGCCGGTTTTTTGGGAATTTATTAATTTCGTCAGCCGCATTATATTTTAAGGGTCGAACTGCATCGAAAGCGCCAAAAAAAATTGAAATACCAAATCGACATTGAATCCTATTTGAAACAAATTGTCTTATTGAATTCCGCAAGTTTAAAAAGCGATTTGCAAATGATGAACTGTCACTTTAAGCTGGCCAAAAAAACGCGTTATTTTCGTCTTCAGTCAGAATTTTATTTTAATTTTTTGATGATGACATTTTTTATTTGTGAATTCTTCCAGAAAGCTATTCGATAAACGTTGTCACATTTAATATTGAATAATTGATAGAATTGTAGTGGCCAGCTCTTGCTTACCTAAGAAGGTTCCTTGTTCCGAGAACCAGTTTGTTCCCATGATGCTTCTGTTAAAGTATTTTCGGATGGCATTTGCCAGTTAATTTGACCAGTGCCGAAATTTGCAAAAGAGTGAAGAAAGGATTTCTTCTCCTCTTCTGATCTAAGTTTCTCCAGATATTGTTTGCTTGTATAAATACCTTATGTTAACGCTCCGGTACAGTGTCTGCTCATCACAGAAACGACTTTCGTAACTTTAGGTACTTTACAGCAGCATTTTAATTCAAAGAAGGTTTAGAAGTGAGCATGTTTGTATAGGTTCAAAGCATAGCCTCGTCGCAGCCTAGGGTATGTTATGAAATCTTATGTGGGAAATAAAATCTTCATGGAGCAGAGCACCAACCCTATTTTTTCTATCTGCTTTGCGATTTTCCGTTTCCTGACACGCGATATAAGCTGAAGGTAGAGTCATCGGTCTTCGAGATTTCCGCATTCAAAGATAATTTGAAATCTAATGACTACTGTGATTAGGAACACGAAAGAACAGATCTCAATGAAATTGTTCGAGAATCTTTTACTTCCGAATTTTTGTCCAAATAATTGCCGCCCTTTCCGGAGAGTGACAGAAGTTTAAGTTCGATATGAAGAAGGTTTAATTTCTATTGTTGATGAAGAAGAAGAAGTCATTTCTTGGCCACTTAAATATTGCATTGTTTCTTGCCACCAAAAGCCTTGATTAGAATTTCAGAGGAAAGACAACGAAGGCTAGTAATGGAAAGTCGCAATGATAAGTAAAGATTCCATTATTCCTACCTCACTAAAGACCATTATGCCGGCTCTAATAATGACGACTACCTTGTATAGAAGAATGAGCTCCGCCACGGTAAAAAGAAGCCAGGCTTACGTTTTGGTCTATATCGAGGCCTCAAAGCTCTTGGCTTCCTATATTTTCCGGAGAAAAGCAAGTTTGAACTCCATCCGCTTTACTGTATAAAATCCACATGTTTCTCGCGCTATCCTCTTGGGGTGCAAGCGTCATATAAACTCAAGCCGATAGCTGTAGATCAGCGGGATTTATTCCATCCGAGCCTTTAAATTTGAGTGGCAGCACATTTGAGTTTAACAACATTGGTTGAGAACAGATTTGATTACAGAAGTGCTTCCAGGAAGAGCATTTCGGTTTTCTGATTTCCTGAATCCTTCAAGAAAAAAAGCGAAAGACATAAATTTCATTTTACAAAATCTATACTCTTTTTGTAGCTAAACCTTCCGCGCGAAAGTTTTCAACACTTTTAAATTGAATTCTGAGATTCAGTCTTCAATGTGTCATGATTTTGCTGAAGGGTGAGTGGATTTAAACAAGTACAGTAAAAATAGTCAAAAAAGGTGTAAGAAATATAAAATGTTCGCTTAGTTAGAATTTATCAAATTAATGCTATCTTTTTAGTCCCATGTTGGGCGCCAATGAATCTATACAATTAATTCACTTAAACTGAACTATGACAAACATTTCGAATATCGTTATGCGCATGTATCCCGGTTCCACAGGCAAGTTGTTTGTTTGATTGCATAAGTGTTGGGTCACATGTCTGGCATGTAGCGCCATGTATCGTAGACTGTCCGTTGCAGCTTGAATCTTGCTTGGTTTGAGTTTAATCTTTCTCATAGCTCGTTTTTTGCTCAAAAGATGCATTTCATAATTTATTTAACATAGCTTAATCAAGACCCTGATCTCCAAGACAAAGCGCGCTAATCGCTTACTCTTATAAACCAGTCGCTGGGCGTATCTCGGAATTCGCTTTACCTGTTTAGAGTATACGAAAACGAAGAAACTAATTTTGCAAAATTTTGTCACACACGACCAAAGCAAGATACTACACTACACTAATTTTGGGCTTAATGTCACTAGCCTTAACGAAATCAACGGGGAATAAAAATGACATAAGCTCATGACCCACATTCTTTCAACACAATTAAGCTCGCGCCTGATCACCCGCACTCGACTCACCCTTTAACGAGGAATAATTCATCCGCCAATGAATACCTGAACGCAAACTTCTAACGAACTTAAATTAAAGTTAATCCCATGGAAGGATTGCTTCCACCCAATTTCCTTCACCTCAGCCGGGCTAAACCTTTTGTAAAAATAACTTGTTTTACCTTCTCGACCTTTTAACCCTCGAACAGACCCCCTACAGCTGACTATCCTAATTTACTTCCAAAATAAGAAAGTTATTTTATTTTTTGGTTTTGTGTCGGCATCGCATCGACCCAATTAGGAAGACTATTAATGGCGGCACATGTTACCGTACACCAGGTAAACCCATATTTAATTGAATTAGAAAAGACATAGATACTTTTGGACGCCCACTGTGCGAATTGTGTATTTCCTTCCGGCTCTTTATCCAAGCTGTCCCCTCATAATTTTAAGATGAAACCGAAAATAGACGGATCAAGCCAATTGATGGACACAGGAGTTAATGGCAAATCCATGCTCCATTGTTTCAAGCCACAGAGGATGACATTTTAAATACACATACTTGTAAGTTGCTGTAAGATAAGTTTAATTGAGGGTTAGGGCCAATTCCCCTCAATTAGCGAACGAATACGCATAGAGTCTGACATAATTTTATTTAATTAAGATTAACAGCGTGAGGCTTGCGCCACTCTCTATGGGGCATGTGGAGGCGTTGTTATGAGTTAAGCCTCTGACATGTGACATCACTTGTGCATTTTGCTTACTTTACCCTCAAGCCTGTATGGACATATCGTTTTTCGGCTCGTAAGTGGCGTAATTATATACAATTCAACAGATTGTTCAGTTCTCGTGACATTTTGTGTTTAAATGCTGGTTGAATGGGGCGTAACACGAGCGCGGTATGGTTTGTAGATTAGAACTTCGATTGGAAGTTGACAAGTCGAATGGGATTTAAATTTTCTGCTCTGTACGTGCTTACTTGGCGTGAGGCTACCAAATTTACGAGTAGGTGTTAATGCTATTGACCTTGGTAAATAAATTTATTTGTTCAGAGTCTTGTTCTAGTTCTTTTATTTATAAGGAGAAATTAAAGAGGCAATCTAATAAATTGGTAATGTGTTATTTTAAAATGCGAATAACAAGTCGTAGGTCTACATGGTGCGGGAACATAACTTCCTTATTTCAAAACGCATTTTTTACTTGGCCACTGTCCTTTCACTGAATAAGCGCATATTAATTACTTAAGGTTTGTGAAAATCACAACTGAAAAACACATTCGTTCTTCTGGGAGTTGAAGTCACGTTCCCGAAGTTTCTGCGCAATCGCCAAAATGTACAGATGCGAATGAAGGTCATTTCGAAGAATTAGCTTCACGGAACGATCGAAAAGTTTTAGGTCAGATGCATGTTTGTAGTCGTCTTAGGCAAACACACGCTGACATAGAAGAAAAGAAAACTTTAGAAGACACTGCCGGTCGTCCTTACACCTTCGTTCAGACGGATGCTTACAATCGTTAGTCACTACAAATGAACAGTTGATCGAGCCTGTTATTAATGTTCGCTTCGACATATTACAATACACAAAGCAATCGCTCGTTTTGCGAAGCCAGCGAGCAAAGAATCCTTTTATAGTTTCGGGACGAAGGTTCAGCAGCGAAATTTTCACCAGGGACAAAACGCCAAGGCATGAATGGTTATGGTTTTTCAGCAACAGCTGAGCTGATTCGAATAACGACCGAAAATTGGAAGTTTACTGGCGAAACACAAATCCCGCAGCAAATCAGCTATTGCATTCATATAACCACATTCGGCTTATCAGTTTAAGGTCCATTAACCATCATGTCGTCACAATAATGGTAAGTGAAGATATTCTGCCATTCTATCTCTGCTATAGATGCATAACACTGACAGCAGGCTGATGAGCCAATCTTATAAAACACAAGTTCATAGGATATCGACTAATATCGTATAAAATACTGCGAACTAAGCGAATGCAAATAAGTGTATGTCAGATCATACGTTTTCCATTTTTTTTTTATAATCAAAATTAATTGTTAATAGAATTTTTAAATTAGTAAACTAATGAATTTCATACTTTCACAACTTGGGCCTTTAATTTGGGAATCCTATCAATCAACTTCCTGAAAATTTTCAACGTCATTCACTCCAGGCTGCCTGAAGAGTCTTCCAAAAGTTTTTCTTCCAATGCTGTTCACGGTTTTGGAACCTCTCACAAGTTCGTCCCAAAGGCATTCGTTATTTTCTTTTGTGCTTTCTTATCGACGGACCCAAGATTGGAAGGACGGATTGACCCAAGAATCCATGACCCCTCTCCTTCTGGTACTTATCTGTACCTCGCCTTATTCATGATTCAATTCATAATACTGGGAAACTTTCTCAGATTATTATGGAACTTTCGCCTGGTGGACAAAACAGCTAGATTCCATCTATCTTCACCGAACCTCTTCGAACTTCTTATCGGTCGACCATAAGACTTTCAACTAGTTGGTTTTGCACTGCTACAAGACCGTCACTAACATATTCTTTCAGTGTCATTTGTTTGGACTCTTCACAGATTTTGAAGAAGTAAGCCGTCGATCTTTATTTTATATTTTTATAACCGACTTCACCTGTTTTAATTTTAAGCCTCCCACTTTTTCTCCTTGTGCTTAGTGTCTATAATTCTTTATAGCGACACATAACATCATGCCCTGTCGACTTCAAATTTTAAAGCTTATCTGCAAGAATGTCCTTTTTCAAGCGAGGTTATTATGCCACACTGCAAAATTTAAGAACAAATTGGCGATAGAAGGATCTGAAACCCATTGTGGGGAGTTAACACTGTAAGAATGGAGATCTGCCTTTCATGTTCAAAACCTACAACTCCTACATAAATCAGATTGAAGTCTTCCATACACACCATTCTATGCAGTCAATGGCTTATTGGAAGACCAGAATATTGTCTCGTACGTCGCTGTAGACGACCATTTCCAACAATGGTTAGATGAAGCTCTGTTATTAATAACTGACTGGGTTTGCCCAATGAGGCAAATATCGATACTGACATCACATAAATGGCATGTTTCAGAGGGTCGACTCAGCACGGATCGAGAATCATGGATATTATTTCTCCGCTTCAAAACCATTTACAATTTTATATCACCTGGGAAGCTTCATTCTGAATGATTGCATCTTTGTAATCATCATGATTCCTCTCACAAATTTCATCATAAGCAAGCGACACAAGAAATAAAGAATTGGATAAACACCAATGAGCGTTCCTATTTGCTTGCTGGAATGCAGGTGCAGAGATTTTAGCATTTCCCTACCACAGCATCCAACGAACACTGAAGAATTCCATAAACAAAACGTTAAAGCAACCCGTCATCCAGTGTTTATCTGCAAACACCATTCTCTGTTTAATCAATTAAATCATTTTAATGCACGATAAACAAGATTTACAGTCAATGCATCCGAAATAATGAATAGATACACCGCTCGCAGTATCCATCATTCGCTTGCTCCACCTCTGTTGTCGTGTCCTCATTTCCATCGAGGAAAAGCAGAACCATCGTGAAGAAGACTGCATCTGAAAGAAACAAAATAAAAAAATGGTATAAAAGGAAGCTCCTCTGGCGGCTACGTGGTAATCATTAATTTTTTCCTTATTCCTGCCACAAGGTCTGGCTTGCGATGATGGACCAACAAGAGCATTAAAAAAATATATGAATGTATCTTTAAGAGGTTGTATTTGTTTGGAGTCGCGGAGTCAATCAAAGGACGGAATTCCGTATAAACAAATACACTCGGGCGACTATTTTAATTATGAGAGACTTTACGATATAAACATTCACATCTGGAGGCGTTTTTTTTAATGCTTTTCAGTTTAAAAATTGGCTATCCTAAGATTGCTCTTGCAACAGGCCTATAGAATTTATTCTAAACGTGTAACCTCTGGCCTTTGTTTGTTTATTTTATTTCGGTCCAAAATTGTTTACAGTTCAAATGCACGGATTAAAAACAAACACTGTTTTTTAAATTTCTTTCGCTTAGAATTTCCTGTTTTTAATTAAATTCTGTCTGTGGTTATCAACCGCAACATGGCCACTTTTCACATCTCTAGCAAACCATCGGAAGTACGCTTGAACTGAAAGATTATCCTCACCCAATTCGAATACAGTATGGTGAAAAGGTATGGAGCCATCAATCCTTCTTGAAAGTTCCGACACGGAGCTAAGCCGGGAGACCGAGCTTTTCACTGCATTCACCATGTTTATGCCTTCTGTACCAGTACCAGATCCACATCATTGCACAGCTCGTCGAGCTCGCGGTTGTAACTTCTCCTCCATTTGCATTTAAATTTTTTTTGCGAAGGTCCTTAAAATATGTTTTGTTACCTGAATTATCATCCAACCATTCGGCTTCATATAGAAAAACTGGTGAGGTCAGTATTTTGTAGAGCATAGTTTTGTTAAGCTATCAGTTTGGAAGGAGCACTTGTTTCCCACAATCAGTATTCGTTGCATCTCCATCAAGTTGTTGTTTGTGGAGTCCTCAACTACCTCACCTTGGTCTAACCTTCTACCTCACGATTCGATCCGTATTCCAAGGATCCTGAATGCAGCTGTCAGTTTTTATAGTTCAGGGCAATGACAACTGTCATACGCGGCCTTGTGTTCAATGGGGTCGAGCTTGAAACTCGTTGTTATTATCTAGGATATGACGCAGTATAACAATATGGTGTATTGTTGATTGACCGACTCGAAAGAATCTTGTAAGCGTTGCTTAGAAGGGTCAGGCCAACATAGTTCCAAGACGCGATCGTTCTGATTTTTGGATGGGACGGATAAAGATGATATTCAGGTCGTCGTGCTGCTTTATCTGGTTCATGCTTCCTGCCAGAGCTTATTCGCTTGCAAATTATCTGAACCCGGAGGTGTGGTGCTTCTAAGCTCATTTTTAGGTTAGGTTAGGTTAGATTATAGTGGCTGCCATAGTCCACACCTAGGCCAATGTTTTGGTCCATTGTGATACCACGGGAGGTGCGGTAATTTCCAATTAGCCAATATTGTGAAGGGCGAAGAATGGTCTTTGATATAGATTCCTTCTAGAGGGTGAAAGAAAGGTTAGGTGGAGGGAACCAGTCTGTTTTTCTTTTATGAGCCTGGCAACGTCCCTTGGGTTTGCTTAAGCAAGTTCTGTAAAACTTCTGAAAAAATGGGAACCCAGATTCCCATATCCAGATTATGCTGGGGTTGGGCATTCGGCTTCCTCCTCTTCCTCCGAGCGACAATTTCTGAAGAAGTATGCCTTGCTTTAACCTATAAGACAGTGCCCCTTGACGTCAGAAATAAGGATGCTTAAAGAACTGGGAGTCAAGTTAAATAGCTTCCTGGCTCTCCGCTTGTTAAGTAGGGGCCTGGAGATCTTGCAAGTTGTTCATTTACGCATGTGGTATTTGCAAGGTGGATGGTTTAGTTTGACCGTGGCTAAGGGGATGTCGATGTATTGTAAAACCGTATTCGCGAAGAACATTTTACCTGCAGGGTCTTTGCAGTTTCTGTGGAACAATCCGCTTCTTCGTTAAGAGATACCCGGCATTCGTTGACAAGCTTAGATCTTGTTTTTAAATCAGCGAGGTACATTATGGCAGCTTGGCTGTCTGTGAAAATGAATAGTTCCTATGCAGAAATGTTATTACACAGCAGCCATCTTGCAGAATGGCGAATCGCATTGATAACGGCTTCAAATACACTGCAGTGATATGAAATGCGGAAGGCGAGTTCTAAGTTAAAATAACTCGAAAAATAACACTTCCGACTTTTTTATTTTTACCTTCACGAAGTTCTTCTGGTGCTTGATTTTTCGTTTCCTCTCTGCAGCTGCTGCTTGTATACATCCACAATTCCCTTCAACATTTGCTTCACAAATACGGCATTATTGTTATTTTGCACTCACTCATCATCATACAACACAAATCTTTTCCGATCTTGTGGTTTATATTTCACCTAGGTGTTGTCGAACTTCCTTTTTGTTTGAACCTCTGCTCCTGGCCTTTTCAAATTAGTTTTTTGCAATTGGTTTTGAATTCGTTCTTGATAAGAATAAAAAATAACCTAAAAATAAAAATAAATCTTGATAAAATATAAAAATAAATCATTACATAATGATTTTGTTTTTTGGGTCCACCTTTAACCGGATTCTAAATCAAGCTTTGACTAAAAAGCGGCGAAGCCAACATTCTCCGGACCAACAATGTGCACAATTGAACCTGATATTTCTGATTTCTCTCTTAATGAGGACCACCGTTTTTCGGTTTGCAATTAATGGGCTCTTTTTATCCGTTCTCTCACGACGCTGTGATATATTAATGTCTTTCCTCTTCATAGTTCTTGATCTAATCCATCGGATTTCATTGTTCGTATTTCGTTCTGTGATGATGGATTATAATTTTTACGTAGTTCCTGATGTTTTACGTGGTGGAGGTGTCAACAGAATGATGTGTCCAGCTATCCTACGAGTATTCCCTGTTTAAAACCCTTGCTTAGAATTATTTCAACAACTTTCATTTTATTTGTCCAAGTCGGCTGTCGTTTTTCCAATATTTTTAAATAATATACCTTAAAACAATTAGGTCAGTCGTTGTAAAAGACTTGTCGATCCAATCCGATATCCTACCGACCAGATAACAACGAGAAAACGAGTTTCAATGAAACAGTCGAAGTTCCCCCATACATGAATTTAGAATACTATGTTAGGTATCAGGTTACTCAAGCGTCGAGTGTAACAAAAGTGCTAACACACTCGAAAAATCTGGAGTTGACTTCTCATGGTATGGAACCATCTCCGGTACATCATAAGGAACCAGCAAGATTATAATGTCTTGTTGTAAATTTAAATCACAGTTCCAATCGTTATCGTAAAAGCATACTGCATTCCATGAAAGTTTACTGCCACAAGCGTTTGGAAAAACTGTATCAATACAAGAATCACGTATTCAGGAAAAAGCTCTTTAGGCAAGTTTATTTTTCTGACAACCTGGAGGCGTTGTTTTCAGTTGACCAGAAAATCGAAGGCTTTGTGAAAATTTTCTTGTCTAGATTCCTCCCTTTGATCGTCATGGGGTCTACCAAACTTCATCCGAACTTGTTTATTCATTTTTTTGAGCGCTAAAAACTTTTTAATCAACAGAATAAGATAGTCTACTCCAGTTTGTGCAGCAAGAACTTGAAATGCGATTAAATTTCCGAATTCGTAACTCAAAAACTACCCCAAAAAACTCAGCCCTTGTCTGAGTATCCCAAGTCTTCCAAGCTGAAACTTTGCCAATTATGACATCCGTAAACACAAACCTTTTTCTGATAGTCAATTAGCTATCAGCTCCTGCGAATCCGTCACGATCTCCTCAACACTCGTCTCTTATATTGATGATTGACTCCACCTCAGAGCTTACGTCTTTGAATAACTTGGCGACCCGGTAGCCGTAGATGGCAGACGCCTCACCTCTGTGCAACATTTCATTGGTTCAAACACCAGCCAATTTAGCCTCATCTAACTTAAGTCAATTTCAGGTGGTTGTTGTGGTTCACTCGCTTTACAGTCCACCCGAAAATTGTTGGTTCATAACTTCTCTCACAGACTGTAACCAAACACAAAGTCGATCATTCTTGAAAGCCATCATCCTCTTGATTCCAGCAGACATTTTATTGTTGATGGCACGTTGGATTCTTTTAGTCACGGACAATGTATCTCCACAAGACGGAACCAACATAAACTAGCAGCAAAATTTTTTTTTTAATTTTGTTTATTTTTCTGACCGCAATTCGTTTCTCGTATGCCATGTGCGACTCTGTCCCACGAATAAAGTCAGTCTACCATGCCTTTTGAATAGCCGCAGATGTAATCCAATGAATCTGCTTACTCGAATGAACAAGACCAACAATCGAAAGTTTCTTATTTTAGGCTTTATTACCGGAACCGTGTCTGATTATGAATTACAATCTAAGACGTCTTTAAAAATTCATTTCCGGAGAGGCAACCACGTGCCAGTCAAAACATATAAACTCCCGACACATCGCCGAAACCTCAGCGTCGTCTCTGTCGGTGAAAGGAAATGACATTTGGAAACCATAAAACACAAAATCAACATTAGTGGTGACGGTATCTGATAACTGCAGTACAGTTGTTGTCTCCTTAGGTGGCTGGGCCTTCAACAAAGCGTCACCAATTAATTCACTCCAGTGCGTCGACAAGTCTGCTAGAACTATTACCTTGGAGCAAGGGTTTTCTGATATTCAATCCAAATGCTGCGAGTAAGCGTTCCAAGCTCGTGTTGAGGGCTCCTTTGTTTGGCACTGTTAACGACGGATGAAGTAAGACGAACGCTGAGGATCATCTTTGCTGCTGCTGCTTCTGCTGCGGTCAGAAGATAATTTATCATCAGCAGAGGCTTCTTTCTTCTGTATCTCTTCAAGTACTGTAGTCGTGTAATCCGATAGATTTGAACGATATTTGCATACGAAAGCAAATCAGTGTTTGTAGAGTAAATTTCACAGTGACAACAGATGTTGGCAGTTCCTTTGCGACGATATTGTGAGCTGATTGGTATCGGGTATCAAGTGGGTTACAATTTTTCGATTCAATGCGTTCCCTTGTACGCAGACGACGTTCTGGATGATGCCAGGCTGATGTTTTGATACAGTTGAAAGGATCCGATTTCTGCAGGGTGAGTTGAATGCTTGCTGGACAATTTGCAATTTACTTTCAAACTGCAACTGGGGGAATGCTGCTTGAAGTGATTATCTTTTTGGATATTTAGCTTGAGAAGACGAACTGATTGCTGGGTCAGCTGCAAACGTTGCTTCTCCTACAGATTCTTCGCAGAAGGCAGAAACAACTTTTTCCGGTTCAAACATCCTTCATTGAAGATTTTCCGATATTATAATCGGTTCGTAGTAATTGTGGATTCAACTCCGATCCTTAGGGCACACTCGAGCGGTGAAGCTAATATCTGGCTCTCAAAACGAGTAGTGGAAACACCTTTACACTTGCAGACATTTATTCACCACACGGGAACAGGGTGACTTTGGGAGGCTCTTGCCAATAAATCCCGCAACTGGTTCGTATTCCGATTGATTTGATTTGCGGATCAGTAGTATTTTCTACATTTTTGTGTATGGACCAATAATGGAGAGGACAGTAACACTGATATTCGTTGATGTTATCTCGCCCAAATCAAAGACCGCTAACGATTTATACCTGCGTTTCAAAGACCATGCATTATCGGATGCTTGAAAGCTTTGTCTCCTCGGATCAAACGCAGAATAACTCTTTCCAACCGCTGATTCTTTGGGCTCATGAGGTAATTGAGTAATCGAGCCCTGTCTCGAAAGAGTTAGCTGGCGCTGAATAAAACTCTGATCATCCCAGTCCTGCCTTACAGCGCACAGTCACGAACACTGTCAACATCAGATGAAGAAGCCATTGGTCGTTTGAGAAAAAAGTTCTGCGTGCGATATTTGGTCCCATTTGCGTTAATGGCAATTGGCGGAGAAGGTTCAACCACGAGCTATACAACATGAGTCAACAATTCAACTCCTGACCAAAGAAATTTTAACGCCAAGCCTGTGGGTCAACGAGACAGAGGTTACGTTGGCGCACACAAGTTGGCAGGAGATCATCGCGTTAGCTGGAGAGGCTTGGTGGTTGAGACTCAGGTTAACCCCGGACCCTAGCGCCACTTAAGAAAAAGTCGAAGAAAGCGTTTTCCAACAAATTGGAAGCAGTGTTCCATGTTCTATGAAGGATCGAAAACAGCTATAGCTCGGGCCAAGATCCTCCAGAGATCAATGACCTGATAAGTAATCGCGGTTAAGTAAGTTACACTGCAAAAAAACCGCCGCGGGGGAGCCCACATAATACGTTGTGATAGACCTCAATAATCGAAAGAGAAGATCATATTTGGAGAGGCTTAAAGCCACCGATATCAGATTGATAACAAATGTAGACTATTGCCTTTGAAACATGCCGTCGAATTAGACTTATGAGCAAATTGCTCGCCCCGAAATTTGGAATAGATATTTTTTATTTATACTCTGGAGTTCCATTCAAGCGAAAACATACCCTGATGCAACCTTTTTAAAATCCCGAAACATGACATCCACTTGGGGAATAATAGCATGCATAGATCAATGAAGCACATGCTTTTAATCCTGGTAGTTAGCTGCAACAAAACACTCTATTGGGAGTCGAGCCAGCGCTCTGAATGTTCCAGATGTCGGTCTGCTAGACCATATAGGCCTCATATACAACCTAATCCTCAATCGTTATCAAGAATTTCGTAAGAAGTCTGGAGCGGTAAAATTGGATAATCTTGCCGACCAGTGTAAACCGAGACATTGGGCGTTCTATTCGAGCTGTGCAGCTGCAATTTGTCGACTTCTGTCAGTGAAGAGTTCCTTGATCATGGCTCTGTATTGTTCATCTCTCACAGAAATCGTGAAACGTTGCCCTTGAATATAAGAGGCCCAATCATAATTTCGGAAAAGGTTGATCATACAGTGACTATGGGCGGATGTGTTGGCTCTTCGAGAACGTTACATGGATGCTATTTGCCTCAGAATCTGAATCAGGAAAACGAATCGAGTTGCTCATGATGAATAACGATCAAAAATCGTCCACAGGATCGCAAAGTGCAGGAGAATGTGAGTGCACAAGTAAGACGTGATCGACGGTCCTTAGGCTGCAACTAGTGAAACTGTTATGCCTTGTAAGAAAACAAAGTCAGATCTTTCAATTAAATGTGCTGTTGAGACAAACATTTAATAGCGAAATGCGTCCAAGCAGATGAGCGACCATATCCCCGTTGTCATGTATTTCTGCAGTCCTTTACAAATGAGCGTCTTAGCGCCTACGTATTTGACCAGTTGGCGTAGTGAAGTGGCAATTCGTTAAATTTGCATCTGTTTACTTCATTTATATGAAAATTAAACTGCCAGTTACTGGCATGTGGAAAAATTATAGCATCTTCCGATAAGGTGATACATTTTGGGCGACCAAGTGGTTCTAACCACACCTAGTGGAACTTCTTTTCCAATTTCACCAGAAAAGCTTAGCTTTATTTCATTGTACATCTGAAACCAGTTACGACGTTGTCAAAGCTGTTAAAACAAAATTTTATCGCTTCCGGATGATTTCTTCCTTACTGGTACGAAGATCACCGAAGTTCTGCCTTCGATATGATCAGAGAAGATAATAGTCGTTACCAAATTTGTCAGTATCGACTTTCAATGTATGCACTTAATAGCCTTAATTCGTCAATTCTTCAAGGCATACAAAGCCCCAAAGTCTAAGCTCCAATAAATTATGTTAATTATTTATTCAACTGTCCGATTGAAACATATGCGTACTCAAGCATCTCTCATTCAACTAACCCTGCTTGCATGCGCTCTCCAAATGTTTCACAATTCAAATTTTGACATCAAATGTCAACACACAACCGATAAATGTCAATTTGTGTGCTCATGCTTTTCGGTCAATTTGTTAGGATTATATTTGACAGAATTAGAGATGGGAAACGCATAAAATGTGGTTTTAGTAAAGATGTCAACTTTGTATACGACACAAGCTGATCATAATTATGTTTCGTCACATTTGATGACAGAATGAATGACAACAATATACAAGCTATTATTAAATATAAGCCAATTTAATTTGCCCTAAAATAACTTTTACGACAGACCTCCTAACCTCCGTTTAGGGAAAAGTTAAATCGAAACAAAATTCAATAAAAAGGTTTTTTTAATGGTGTAATAAGAAGTCGCCTCCGTATGCCGCTGGTTGGTCATGCAAAGTACAAAAAATTGCATTTCACTTTCAATTAGTGAATCCGGAAAGGCTTTTGAGCGAACAAATGACGGAAGTTATTACCTTTTAAGAGCTCCCGGTCCTCGTGTTCTAATGTTGCTTTTTTTTTTATTGTTATGAATAATTAAATGCTCGGTTTGAAATGAAGGACTGCTCTCATCCATGTGTGTGCCCAAATTGGGGACAAGGATGACGGGTATACTTTGACAGTTGGTAATTTTTTTATGAGCTGAATATATGGTGGTAATTTCAATAGTTAATTATCCTAAAGTTCTTGAGAATGTGTCTTCGTGTTGCATTAAAAAAAAGCCAAAGGCATAATTGTTCAAATCATGACTCTTTTAAAAATTAAGCACTTTAGTTCCCTCATGCGATGTTTTACTGCCATTATGGAAAGACTTTAATTAGCCTTATAACCTTTTTCATTTATGAAAACTGTTCGGTGTCACAGTTTTTTAAGTACTATTTTAACAATTTTAGCAATTGAACGATCCTTACTTCGAATTTAAGTGGAAGTCTTTAATTTAAAAACATTTGTCTTACTAGGTTAGTTGGTCGTGTCGTACTGGTAACACTACCCACTATCCATGTCCCTAGCTCAAACAGAGCCACGGAAATTCATGCAGGAATAATATAATTTTTTTCATTATAACAACATAACATTTAGTGCAGCGCTTTCAGAAACCAAAATGCAGAGTTACTACATCGGCTGATGGAAAATTAAATACTGCGAATTTTAAGTCAATACAAACAAGTGGTTAGCTAGATTCAACTCAACTCAAAAAAAATCTTATCTTCGGATTTGAACTGCTGTCGAAAAAAACTTCTCATTATAGAAGCAAGTCTGAAATATAGAAAAAAACAAGAACTAGGACGCAAAAGCCGATTCAAATCATCTTGGAAGAAATGGAATCAATTTGCGGGATTCCTTTCCCGGGTATATCCATGATTTAAAATTTGCAGAACCAGAACGGGGCCTCACTTAAAGACGATCCAAGGCCATAATGACCGATCGAAGTGTCTACTCTATACATCATGCGAGATAAAACAATAAATTTCTAACCAGGACATTATGCAGAACATATATGTAGAATAGGAAAGTTTTTTTATTTTTCTCTAGCATTTTATAAAAGAGGCGTCAAAGTCAAGCTGCAGAAAAAAATGTATCCATTGCGGGCAGCTAATCTTCAATATTCTTCAAAAATTTACGAAGTTTTACACCGTTCAAGTCCTGTAAATTTTGATATTGTAATTTTTTTATGTGGTGAATTACCACACAAAACACCTTAAAAACAGGATCGTACAAAATTTTGCCAAAAACTATCGAGCGATCGAATATCAGTCCGCCAGTTAAAAAAAAAAAAGTGATTTCGAGGAAAACGCTTTAAAATTTTTCTATACGAACCCATTTTCGAACTTGATTGCTTCAGTACACTGTCAAAATCACACTGAAAATTTTTAGAGGGCCAAAATAGAACCGACTGTGTATAATTCACATCTGGCGCTCGGGACTCCAGCTGCCAACCGCGCGCTCCCACACGTCCCTACACAAAGCGAATTCGTCACTAATTTTCGAGGGGTAAAACACATTGGAAAATAAAAAAAAATCGAATTTCTGAAAATTCTAGTCTGACACCAACCTTAAGAAGAGACAGTTTTCATGAATATTGAGAATGAATGTCGCATGGATCGGCTCGATTGTCTTTGCTCCTCTGTAGTGAAGACAAGGATGAGAGTATTCAGTTCAATTGAACCGGGAACGAAACAAGACTCGATGGAGTGGCACAAAAAAAGTTACAACGCCCAGGAAGTTCAAGGTGTCCAGTCGGCTGGAGAAATCATAGCGACAGTCATTCAATTATAATGATAAATGTGTCTCCCTTTTTTTGTAAATATCTGCCCAATTGGCGGACACTCCAGTCTGAAAAAATAAATCTTTTGTATCTTGGGGAGTTTGTGTGGGCTAACAGACATTCCATCTTTCTGATGAAAGTCAAAATGTCTTAAGCATTTGAATGTCTAATGTCCAATGAGGAGCATATCTCTTTGAGGAAGAGCTGGACATTCACAAAAAATGTGTACAGCCGTTTTGTCGTCTTCCAAACAGAGTCGGCATTCGGTGGTTGTACTGATGGGAGGAAGCTCACAAGCTTTCTAAGGTTCTCCATACTGAGAAGGGAATAATAAGTAATAAGATTATCTGAGCAATGCGGAGCTCGTTTTACCACTTGTTTGTCAGACCTGTCGCCGTAGTCCAGCTAACGCCACAGAAAGGTCCCGCACCAGTGAGCACGGTTTTGGAGCCACCCCTGGCTAGTTCGTTCGCAATTTCATTGCCTCCGATTCCATGATGACCTGGAACTCATCGTAACCTAACTTTGTTATGTCGGGCTTGGGATTGCAAGGCGTCGTAGCAGCTTTTGACACATTTGGAATCCATTTGATTGGACGGCAATTCCTTGAGCGCTGCTTGGCTGTCTGAAGACTTTAGACTTCTGGCCCCTTTTTGGGCTTTTGCAAGGTTCTCTATGGCACAGGATTCGATGGCTAGTAGTTCAGCATGGAAAACACTTAGATGTTTTGCGAGGGGTATGGAGATTTTAGTGTTGGGTCCATAAACACCGGTACCTACTCTATTTGGCATATTTGAGCCATCAGTATACCAGGTCGGGGGCAGGTGTGTTGCTCGACTATTATTCACGGTTACGAATGTTTACTACAAAGAGACGCCCAAAGCAGAACGTTGCCTTCATACAATCTGGGATCGAGCAGAACATGTGTGTTTCCGTGATGAAATTGATTATTTTCAAGTGTCATATGTCTCCTTAACATGATACTTTGCTTCAATCTCTAAGGGAATTAAGCAAAAAAGCCTGGGATTTAAAATTTTTGTATTTGTCTCAGTAATTGATTCTCAGAGCTAAATTTTCAAATTTGTGTTCAGTTAGGGATGCTCGTTATTATTAATATCATATAAATCGTCATTTGCAAATTCGGGAAAAAAGTCCATTTTGAAACCATGGGCTATAGTTCAATCCTTAATCCTTAAGGGGATCATAAAATTACACGACACGCGCCTGTTTTACGGCAGATGTGATGCCTTGGCTATCCAGCATAAAATGGGCTTTGACATTTTTGATCCCCAACCCTTAAGTCCCTACAGTTTCAGCGGCGAAGTTTCGGTCTACTTTTTAGACATACAAGATTTTCTGAATTTGAAGCGACATAAACTCAACGAAAGATAAGAAAAATTGTTGTACTTTATTTTCAAAGGCACTTCACCTTTAATTTTTTACCTACGTCAGATTTTGAAATATTTTTGATTTTGAGAGACACATTTCCTGATGTCCACCGTAAGGAGGGTTCATATCTTGCTGCATGTATGCATTATATTCAAGGTGTTTTGTGGTTCAAATTTAGGACAACAAATATGTACTTATATCGGGGGATGTAAAAAATGTTTCCTTGCTGCTTAGAGGAAGCAAAACGGAACTGGAATTCGTCATTTCTTGTTGTTGTCTTGTCCTTTCATTAGGTCGTCATTAATGTTGAAATTTTATTCGAAAAGCTTTCAGTAACAGTTTTTATAGATGATTTTATTATTTTTTTTTCATTATTATTATGTCCTGAACATACAGACGCTCGTTAGAAATCAGTAAGCCATCTGCCATTTTCTTTTTATAAATCACTACATCCAATATTTTCTAACGTGTGTTGATTAATTGAACAAGATGAACCTTCCGTTTAATTAAGGAAAATTGTTCCGTGAAACGACTGCCCCTGCCGACTTTTAGTCAACCATATTTCAAAGTGGCATCAAAGTCGCGGTCGAGCAGCAACGATGAAACAACTTTTAATACGATATTTGAACACGGCTTGTGTACAAAGAAGTTCATCTTAGTGGGACCAAGTTCGCTCAGACCAATTCATCAATTTCTGGCAAAGAAAAATATCTGATAGCATGCCGCGGTTGTGTTCTTCATTAGCTGGACAATTGCTCTTTCAATTTTTACAGACAAATAAGAAATTAACGCAGCCACTACAAAAACAAGTTACCGATGTCTTCATACGGAAATTTAAACTGTTCAGTTATCCACCGAAATGAAAACGCGTCGAACGTCGCGTCGTCAATTTTAACCTAAACCCCAACAGAGAAGTGGTAACAAAGAATGTCAATTAAGTTTTGTAACCGAATAATCTAAGATATTTTTGGAAAATCTTGCTGTTGCTAAAATTGGTAAATAATCAGCAAATCTGTCACATGAACTTTTTTCACAAACTTGCGTACACTGCCTGCATTATTTCAACCGAATTTCCTTTAAAATTCAAACTATTTCGGGATGACGAGATCACATTGTTGGCTGTTAAATCGATTTATTTTTTACCACAAAAATATAAAACTGAGTTTCTGTCAAATTTTTGAGCGCATAATAGACAAAGTAACACCTTTTTCAAAAAGAAGCCAGGATGCAGCGCAATTTAATTAAATTAATCACAAAAATAAAAAGAACAAGATTAAGCGGCGGATTCTTGGAACGCTCGGATACATTTGTATGTCAAATTTGGATCTTGAAAGGCACAGCGCGTGAATTGAAGCCACCAAAATAACATTTCGTTAACTTGTCGTGTGCATCAATAGATTCGGATGCAGCAACTAGATCAAGCACAGTGTGGTCTTACGCTCCAGCATCCGGTTGTCATAAAAATATTCCTCAGAACTTGTATGCATCTTCACGAGACTGCTTATTGAACTTGTGTCAAAGTACTCATAAAGCACTCTTCATTTTTCTCATATAAAACACTGTTCGCTTTATAAAGACATCATTTTCACTGCCATGCTTGATTAACTAATTAAACTTGTTCAACGGACTGTAAATTTTCACTCCTCTCTTGTTTTTGTTTTTTTCTTTTGCCTTCATTGAAGATGTTCTCATATTTCTGGTTGAAAGTAAAAGCGAACAATAACTCAAGGGGAGGTTATTGACAGGGTTGAAGCCAGTATAACTGTCAGCTTCTCTACACACATGTGGCTTCCTTCTACAAGCTCTTATGTCGCTGATTCGTTTTCTTCGACTCGTCTTGTTATGAAGGTCTGCGGGCTGCAGGAATACTTTACCGACTCACGTTCCTTAGCTGATAATACACGAATAGAATGCTAACACATTGACGCAATTATGGAGGATTGTTCAAAGGATTAGAGCTCCGAAGTTGAGAAAGTTTTAAACCCTCTTTAGGGAATTCCTTGTTCCCAAAGTAATCAGTAAAGCTATCGTTGATTGGGTCTTTTCTTCGTAAATTCCCATTATACTTGTACAAGAAAAAGTGAACGAAAAGAAAGAAAGAAAAACAAAAGCGAAAGTGAAAATCCCTCCAGCCTTGTCGCAAAATCAAATGACCTTTTTTTTTTTGTTGTTAAAAGACAGATTGAAATTAAGCAGGCCCGTTGTGCATTCAAAAGTAGCCGAATGGCCCCGTATTTCGTTCGGTTCCCACTGTAAACAGCATACTCAGGAGCTGTTAAAAGTATTATTCCATTCAATTCGTAACTTTCAATGAACTCGTTTTGAAAATTATCAAGCTACTTTGCTCGCACCCTTGCGTACTTGACGAACTTATTTTAATTAGTCGGAAGGGATGATGCGAGAATAATGGCGGGCGGTGGGCCGGTATATTGTTTTATGATGTTTTGCTTTTTTATTTTCCAATACGAAGGGGATTTAGCTTGAAGCTTTCGTTAAAAGTTGGTGTTATTATTTATTGATTGTGGGCTGTGGCAACTGGCATCGGCTTATTCCATGAAGTTTACGGCAATGACTATTAATTAGCGTCATGTTGATTTTTGCATTCCATGGAAGAGTGAATGCGGTGAGGTGTCTGCCAGCTGACTTGTTTATGGCTATATTGAAATGCTAATTGAATTGTTATCTAAGCCAATTTGGTAACAAGTGGAGAACATGAAATGGCAATGGAGGCTGTGAAAAACCAAAAGGAGACGGAAAGACAGTTGTTATTTTAAGATCAACTTTATTCAGTGTCTTTTGATTTTGAATTATGAAGAGAGAAATGTTCATAAAGATAAAAAGTGACTGATGCGGGTTGAACTTAGTCAAGCGTATAAGAATTAAAAAAAAATCACAAACCTCATTACGATTTAACAGCTGGACAAATCGTCAAGGAGCCAAAGCAAGTTGAATAGATAATAATGGTTTTTAAATCGAAAAAAAAACTCGCCGAAGGATAAAGATTAATATCGCTTCAGCAAGTAACGTCGATAAGGATTAAGAAGAAAATTTTTATTTTTTAACTATCGATCATATAAGAAACATAACATCATCCCTGACCATCAAATGACCGGGCTAACAGAATAACTAATAGGACTACCGGTTGAAAATGTCGTTATTGCAAAGAACTTCATCTCTATTACTATGAGGTGAAATTTGACCATGACGCATCAGAAGTTTCATGTCATTGTCTAATTATTTCAGTCTAGGTTATTGGTCATTGGTGAAAACACACAAGTTCTTGTAAAGCCGTAAAATGTCTACATTCGTGCTATCAAAACAACATTTGCGGGAAGTTTTAATATGCTTCTTTCATTTAAAGAAAAAAACAACCAAAGCGCATCAATTGCTTACCGAAGCTTACCCGGGCTATAATATAGACATTAGAATATGTCAGCGGAATGTCACCGAAGACAAAGAACGCCCCGGCAAGGTGAAAAAGTTTGAAGACCATAAAGTGGAGGCATCGCTCAGCAAACCATTTCCGATCGTTTGAAAGCAATGGGAATGATCCGAAAGGTAGGACATTGGGTGCCGTATGAATTGAAGCCAGGAGACATCGAACGCTGATTTCGCACGTCCGAAATGCTGCTTGAACGCCACAAAAAGAAGTCTTTTTTGCATTGAATCGTCATTGGTGATGAAAAATGGGTACATTACAATATTCCAAAACGTCGGGCAACGTATGGATACCCCAGACATGACTCAACATCGACAGCCGTTCAGAATATTCATGGCCTGAAGGTTATGCTGTGCTTTTGGTGGGACCAGAAGGGTGTTGTGTATTATGAGCTGCTAAAACCAAATGAAACAATCACAGGCGAGGTCTACCGACGACAATTGATGCGTTTGAGCCGAGCACTGAAGGAAAAACGGCCGGAAACGGTCGCAAGACACGATAAATAACAATGCTCGGCCACATGTTTCAGATGTCGTCAAAACTTACCTTGAAACGCTATACCCGCCGTATAGTCCAGACCTTGCGCCATCCGATTACTATCTCTTCCGATCGATGCAACATGGGCTGGCTGACCAGAACTTCGGTCATTTCGATGATGTCAAAAAATGGATCGATTCGTGGATTGCGGCCAGACGGGTCTAATTTTTTAGAACGGGTTAATAGTTTAAATGAAAAAGCATTTGTAGACACAAATTTATTTTGTATAGTCTTCCTTTGCGTCTCTCACGCTTTAAAAATTTTTGGCATGAAGACTGAGGTATAAGCTAGAACAGATTTTTCCGACACCATGGAATGACACACTAGAGTCCTATTTAGGAAATAGATTCTTCGACGTTTAACTACTCTTCATGTAAAGATAATCCGCTGGAGTTCAAGAAAAAAGTACGCTTGGCCCGGTTTTGTACTTGTTGTAAATGAGAGATGTTCCCCTCGCCACCACTATAGCCAATGTAAGGAACATTTAATCTCTCGAAAAAAAAGTTCTTTGAGCTATTGTAAATCCACTTTCACAAAGATTTAGACATTGCCACTGTGGTAGAAAATTTGCTCGTAAGCTTAGTATCCGGCCCTCTCTGTTAGTAACATAAGTAGGGGTGCACGCAGTCAGTCCTTAAAGTATTTATAAATGAATCAGGTGTCTTCCTGATGATCACCAACTTTTTGAAAACTTAGGAAGTCTTAGGAAGACGTGATATAAATTGTTATAAAATAAACATATATATGTATGTGCAATACTTTAACACCGTGGTTATAGCCCTAAGCGTTTGCGTTATCGTTGCTATCATTACAACGCTTCCGTGGTCGTCAAAGTCTGCTACGCCCATCTTCAGGATATGCGTATCCTTACTGCACATTTTTGACATTATTTTGAAGTCCATACAAACTTTTCTCTCCATCTCATATTTTTCAAGTAGGGCTCCTTGTGCTCTGACTTTTAAATCCTTTTTTATTAGATGCAATTAACATTTCAGAGGTTTTTTTTTCTAATATCTATAAAGACATGTTCTTTAAAATGAACTATATAAATAAATTCCAGAACTTTATTATTTTCTACTTTTTTTTTTTAATTTTTAAGCCTTTTAAATATTTTTAAGTCTTAATATAGCCCTTTGAAATTGAAAAAAATTTCATTCGAGATTCTTATAGAATTATATCACAGTTTACATTTTGATTTTAAAAAATGGGGCGCTTTAATTCTTATTAGGCCTCAGAAACCAAGATCACTAGTGTCAGAGTTCCCTGTTTTTTGTAAACTATTCAAATACATTGATTTAAATGTACGAATTTTGGGCTTTCATTTTTATAATAGCAATAGAGAATTTTTTATTGACTTGTATGCACATATTCATATGTGTCCGCGTCAGTCCGCGCATACAGTGTGACCTGAAAAGTCATGAGCCTTCCGTAATTTTGATGACCAATAGCGTTCCATGGCTTGTCAATATTTATTATGCATTTTTACTCCACAAGATGCAGATTGCAGGAGTTGAACTGTAATTCTCTGATATTTCTATGGGCAGGTGTCAACATGGAAGTCAATAAATGTTTCAAGTTTATCCAACAACAATATATATTATCATTGGGATTTTTCCGGCGATTAAAAAAGAGGTCAGAAAATTACTAAAAGTACATGGCTTATGTTTGGACGTTCTGCGACACAACCGGATCAATTTTCCTGAGTTCCCATTTTGTATAGTACAGTACATGAATGAGCTGTGAGAATTGACTTGACTTGTCGTATTGGAAGCCATACTGGTATTGCCTTTCTTCTATCTGCACTTTTTCGTAAATGAGACATGAGATGCTGTTCATCAGACATGGTTTTAGTCTTCCAAAACTGACATATCCACAATATTTGAAAATAAAACATAGTAAACCATCCGCAGTTTTTCTATTCATAAGTTTTTTAGTTACCAAACTTATTTCAATTGGCATAATTGTTTTTCGACACCAATTCTATTGATGCTAATGGATTGCGGAGGCCACGATAATCATTCAATCAGTTTATAAACTTTCGTATGCCCTTAACTTTGATGTCACTAATTTGTGTTCAAAGAGTGAAACATTTTTCAAATAAACAAATAGATACATTAAAGGTCCATTTCCAATGAACTATGTATATCTAGATCTGACTGTTTGATTTATTTTTCACTACGAATGTTTAAAAAAAGAAACATACTTAAAAGAACTTAAATTTAAATTTAATGTAAAAAAAAAGGAAGAAGGAAATTCCCCTGTTAAATGAGTGGAGCTTCTACAATTTCGTTTTACTTAAATTCCCATCTGGTGGTGCGTCAGACACTGCAGGATTCTTCCTTAATCTACCTTCCACACGTAACGTAACAATTAACAGATTTCTAAGGGTGTGTCAATTGGAATGCAAGGAAGTACACCTCGCTTGGCGCTGCTGTTGCCGGAAATTCCCTACAAAATTCGGGCAGCTAATGATGTCTTTGAGTGTCATTGCCATGTGGCACGTTTCTTTTCTTTGGTGCTGTCACTTTTTATTACTTTCAATATGAGACGATAGATAAAAACGATAAAATGCTGCCTTGAAATTTTTGTTTGTCTTATAGAGCCTCATAATATATTTTATTTTAGATTTACTTTGCTATTAAAATGGATATTTGTTAAGTTTTCAGTTGTTCAACTTTTATGACTCCAAAGAATGTTTATTGTGAGAGTTTTTCTTTTTATGAGCATTTAATCTATTTAATAGAAAAGTGCTTAGCGGCGGATGTCCCTTGTGGAAAAATAAATACCAATCTTTATCACTTCCTTTGGTTATTTGCATTGGAAACTAGTGCGGCAGTTAGGCTAACATATTAATGACATCTGCTACATAGCCACAAATGTTGCATTTTAGGGGAAAAAATCTCATCATCAACCACTCTCCCTTAATAGATGCATATATGTAGATAGTAAATCATAGAATTTACACAATTTTACGCCCCTTCTTTCCAAAATTCAGTCATGGTATCCACCCCTGTGTGAATTGATGGAAACACGCTGTGTCGCATAAGTCAATCTTAAGGACAAATGATTGTTCTTTACGCTTGAAATTATTTTTTCCACCGACATCTCCAGAGGACTTCTTGGTGAGAATCTATAGTTGAGATATCGAAACCTCCCCCTCAATTGCTCTTTGGTCTTGCATTCACGGGAAAATCATTGAATTTATTTTCTTTTCTGTCCAAAAGTTAAGCTGTGAATGAATTTTGTTTATCAGGTAACTTTTTGAATAAAAGTAAAGTTGCAAGACAGCACAAATAGTGAACGCACACGGAATCTACTCGTCCATTATGATTCACAATAAAAATTCCAAATGTCTCTTAAGGTTCCAAATAAAATCAGCCTACGGTCTTAAAGAAACTCGGCAATTATTTAAGAGGTTCTTAGTTCTCTGTTCTCGAAAAAAAGAGAGCCGTTTGTCTTGGATGGAAGGGCATCTGTATCGCGGTAGCTTCTGCAATAGTCTTTGGAGATGATACCTTGTTTGGACACCATAACGCCTATAATGAACTGTACACGCTACATGTTAGTCACGATGCCTTTATAGAGGGCTTTTAGCCCCTTAAAAACACTAATGCCCAGATTTCAGATGGAATCTTTTTATTGTAAAGTGCCTCGGGAACGGAGGACTATACGAGTGGCATCCTTTTGAGACTTTATCAATGGGATCATTTGTTTATTAATTTATTTATTTTTTCGTCGTCGCCTCAACTCCATCGACTTGTAGATTTCATTGAGGTGATAACTGATTGACAACATATCAAAAGTGCAAATTTTCCCCTCCGTTATCTGCCTCTCTAATTTGGTAATCATATTGCCGACTAAATTTTCTTTATTTATCATTTTATTAACCTACTGGTTAGCTGTGACTTCTGCTGAAAGACCATTCCAATCCTTAAGAAATAATTGACTATGCTGGTAGACTGTATGTCTACGATTCTTAGCAGTACGCTGACATGCCATCCTTGCATTGGATATGAGGACTACTCTACGCTCTTACCATGAAGGTGGGTAGATCGCCAAGGAATGGATGCTTTCTCAGACACATGTTTCATAGCTGCACAAGATCCACCGGCTTTTTTCTTTGGTATAAATTTAGAAAACTCTCTTATTTGCGGTTCGCCAGGAAAGACAACTGCAGTAATTTCATATGTTTCAGGATTTCATGTGTTGCCCCCAAAGCTTGTTTCATTATCTTGCTTACTTATAAATCGTAGATCCGGTGTATGTTCATGTAATATATGTGCATAGTACTCCTGATCGATATGATTGAGGTCTCCAACTCCCCAAAATCATAAGGGAAACACCGCCACTGCTTAACAGCTTTGATCATATCGTGTTGGAGCTTCTTTTCTTCAGTCGACTGCCGCAGGTAAGGTGTTTTTTCTCTCGTAAACTTCGTCCGGCAAAATGACTTTCGAACAGTCAGTCGGTCGATATCCGATTTCAGTGCTCTTTTGACCAATAAATGTAGGTCGTTAAAAAAATGTGTAGATCGAATAAAGTGCATTCGATCGCAGTCCCCGGAACCCTTCAAAGATCTTCTTTGATGAATAGAAGGCGAATAATAATTATAACAAATTTAACTGCCTGTCAGGTTTGAATATAGTCCCTTTAGTTCTGCCTCTTTAAGTTTTGACCCCATAATGTTGCCGATTGTTGGCATCTCTGTATCGTTAGCTTACCCTAAATTTTAATACGTTTCGCCTTCAGAGTTGTGGGAATTTAATGTTGAGGGGCCACAGAAACTTAAAAAATGACTCCTCTGTGTAGTAAGCACCGATTCGTACTTTTTCTAACTTTTGAATTTATTTTTTTTTTCTTTCCAGTGTCATCGATATAACCCTTTTCAATATTTTACAGACTACACTTCAGACAATATAGTTATAGATTTATTATCTTTGCTTTAAGGATCCTGGCGTTGCTTTCTGTGCAAGCCACTGGGGTGTATTCTTATACATTTTTCTGTGAGTAATATAATCAAATTGAAGACTGTGTTCACGGATTTATAATTTAAGAAATGGTTATCCGGTTTTGCCCAAAATCTATAAAGATCAATTACATTTTTCAAAGGTGTCAAGAAAGAGGAAAAAGAGGATCTGAATACGAATACGATCAGTGTATTGAAATGCGACCCATACCTCTCTATTAGTTCATAGAATGATACAAGCTTTGAATATTACTTTTATGCCAGGATCGATGTCAGTGAATATCAGACCTTGGCCGAGACTATGTCCATAGGTCCCGCTGATTCTATACTCCATTATTATTATTTTGAAATGTCTAAAAATCCGAGTGTTTTAAAAGTTCACTGGAAGTGAGTCTCAATTTGAAGGTCTTGCAATTCTTGACTGTATGCCAACCTGTATCCATCCGCATCAACTCTTGTAATTGAAGCATCTTTAAACAGAATACTGAACATTTTACTTATCACAACTTAAAATTCAAAAACTAATGTAGAAACAAAATTCTTGTGCATAATTCCGGCATGTTATTTGCCTGCAAACGTCGCTTCTGCATTCCTCACAAGACTAAAACTAAACAAATCGAAGAAATCATCTTTTGGCCAGTTTCCAAGGTGCTCATTTCTGGAATGCACTCCGTTCTAGGTATTATGTATCTGCACTCAGCTCACTGCATACCATAACTTGGAAACTTTAATACATCTCCCCTTCGAAGTAGGACACTGTAACATGCCTAAGTACTTCTAGAAAGTCTCAACCCCATATTTTGGAAATAAATCAACTTTCAAAAATTATACGCCTTGTGTTGTGTTGTGCACTTGTTTCCTGGTCGGGAGGTGGTCCCGGGGCACACTTTACGATCAATCAAGCTGGTATGGAAATGAAGGAGTGTGTTTCTTCACGCCTCTGCTATTGTGAGGCAAATGTTGGAACGTTTTTATGGCTTATCTGGTAGCTTATGGAAATTCGAAAGATGTTTTTCTGTAGCGAGGAATAACTACTCGGCGTACATTGCAATCAATGTTGAATTTATGTTTCTAAAAACAAATTAAAATATGCTGTGAGTTTAACAATAGTTTTAAAGTATTCTAGTTCTGAATTTTAATGACAAAAAATGTTGGAAAAATTTAGGGTGGCAGCGATTCCTCTATGCACATTTTAACCTCGGAACATTTATGTGAGTCTAGTCGTTGGATATATGGAAATTAAGTTCCGACTGTTTCCCAAAATCTTATCCGTGGCCAGGATAAGACTTCGATTCATTCTGTTCCTATTCGGAGAAACCGATTCTTGTACAAGGCCGTCTCATCTCATTTCTACATTCTTGTGAATTTCATATAAAACCTTTTATTCGAAGTCTAGAAAGGAGTTGATAAATCCTTTTTTCCGTTTTGAGGAATTTCAAGAAGGAGAAACGCGTGCCAAAAGATACAACGACATGCTTCACAAGAAATCTCAATCAGTGTTAAATACAGCATTTATTCTGTTGTAATACAAAATTTCTTCTTCAACAGCCTTCCGCTAGAAAACCGAGACGTAGGTTTGAATGTGTCTGACAATCGTTGTGTATTTCCAACATACTTCTATTGAAGTAGGGCCGATCAGCTTGCGGAACAGTAGTTTTCGCTTTTCGAATTAAATTTTTCCACGTAAAGGCTTCTTTGAATCTCGAAACTTCTCATGCGATCAAGTTTTTATCCTCCAGCCTCCGACATTTTATTTGTGAGCGCCGTTTGTTACACCTAAGAGTAGAGTCAGCCTTTCAGATTGATGAACTAGGTGAGTAGACTTTAGAATTGGCAGCACAATTACTGTCAGATGCAGCAACAATTCCCTTCTAAAGTTTTCACTCATAGAATTCGCATGCGATGGTTGTATTGATGAACTTTGAATCCTTCACTTTTCCTAAAAGTAGTTTATTGAGGACGGCAATGGAAAGAAAAGGACTAAGAACACTCCCCTGGTGCGCACCAACTTTGAACCCTTCAGTGGCTCCCGCGAGCACCTATTCTTTTCTGTTTCTAAAACTCGAACATTAAACGGACATTGTTATGGAATCTCGATGATTTTTACTTACGATCCGGATCATCGGAAGTTAGTGTTATTTACCGCAGGCGGGTGAATTGAAAGTAAATAACTTTCGACCATCTGATAAAACATTTGGTCACTTATAAGTTAGAAGTGACCACCTATTTCGCCACCTGTCACTGGCCAAGAAACTAGGAAGAGATCTTTGAATTTAATCCTCCTTTTTGGTTTCAATTCAAAACTGTTTAACTTCACGGTAGGACTCTTGTCGTATAGTTCAAAAGTGGCTTAGTGCCTACCCTTTAATTGGTAACTGATATCTGATAATTCCAAAATTCGAGCCCAGTGAAAGTCTAAAACTCTAATACAATCTATGACTTTAAAACATGGCCGTGCCTCACTTTGGCAATGGTTTGCAAAGCTGACAAAAATGGTGGTCGTTCTCATCCTAAACATAGTTTATAATGGCTTGAGAAAGTTACGTTATTTACTTCGTTAGGAAATCATAAAATTGAAAGCAAAGTTTAAACACAATAAAAAACCAACCGCAGTTGCTAATTTACCGAAAAAAATATGCGAATTTTGAACGATTGCAAACCTGTTGAGCAACAATTAAATGAAGACCAGTGTGAAGGACCCTGCATCATTTTCCATTGTCACTCACTCGATGGAAAGACCTTATAAGGGCAGTTATAAACCCTTGAGAGAATAGGTCTTAATTTCATATGACTACCATGGTAGGCCTGTCCTGCTTTGAGCTTAATGGCCAAGCTTAACAGAAGTCATTGACAGTTTAGCACACTAAATGATTACTTCCTCAGACCTGGCTGGTGGTTTGCTATCAGTACAGGAAGCATTGAAAGGGGTCCACAAAATCGAGGGCCCATGTAGCACGTAGACCCTAACTCTAGGAAACACGAGACTGGAATCCAAGCAGTTCTATTCTTCTTGGGATGCTGTACAAGCCTAATCAGCTTTTTCTGCAAATAAGTTTTCTGATGTGAATGACTTGGTCAACAGTTTCCAGCAATCCAGAAATTTCTTTTAGCCGATCTTATTTCTTTCTCTTGAGTCTAATCACCAGCGATTTTGGCGAAAATATCGAGTAGTATATGTACTTCACTTGCCAAGTAGAGATTCTCAGTCGAATACTCTTTACTGTTTGCCTCTTTTCCTCTTTTCATATGGCTGTTGCGAACGTGGAGATATTACCGAAGTCAAGAATCACAATCAGGAGGCTACTTCGTTGGAGTGCTTTGCATAAGGACACTCTCGGAAGAAAGCTGCTATGGCGGTTTAGACTCGGCCATAAACTGTAGGTCCAATGCCCATCAAATGGTGACAAGAAAATATGCGAAGGCTCCAATATAAAGTGTGGCACAAACAATTTTCATCGACATAGGTCTGGGCAATCTCCATCTCAACCCACTGGATCGTTATCGGTCCTGTGACGGTCACATAAGCAATAAAAAAAATTCTTGCGTCAGTTTTAACGACTACGCAAGGTTGCCTTTTCCTTCTAATTTGTCTTGAAAAGGATCTGCTTCTTATGTGTTATTGAAATGTCATTCTTTGCATTTAATTGGATTGAAAAATTGTCGTGAGCATGCCTTTCTTTAACAAAAAAGATAAGTGTTTCTGGAACACGCAACGAAAACCATATTGCCTTGCATTGGGAGCAGCACTCACACATTAATCAACCTGGCATAATAATAATGTTGTCCTAAGGGGTCAACCACATTCAAACCTAGTACATTTAAGCTTATAATAAATAATCCACCCATCCACCCGGCAAGGCCATTATTTCTGACGCAATCCTATCGTCCTCAATCCAATCAGGCGTCATTATTAACCAAGCCTAACGAATTCAGGTTCGTTAAGAGCGAAATTTTTATAAATCCACCAAACTGTTATACACTTCCGTTGCAGTGTGCTATTAATAATTTTTCATACGCACCTTATCGGGAAATTACATTTTCCACTTTCTTTTTGACCCCGGCATAGGGTGTGCGTGATGCACGGGTCCTTCTCATGCAATAATTAACACGCGCCGGAATGAACACATAATACAAAAAGTATCTTCAAGTCCTGAACCGTAGAGACATCATTGTTGCTTGGGCATGGTCAACAAAAGGGCCAATAATGCTCCAGTTCCTGCTAAGAAGGAAACGATAATTTTAACTTTCCCTATTAACGCCGCTGCACAAGTTTTGGTTGAATGATTCTTAGATTTAGGTTTACTGGAACGTGGCCACCACAGCCGCGCTGGTGAAGCGAGGAACGGATTGCGTGTAGAATCTAGTTTGGAAATTTAAAACACGCACACTGCAGAATGGATTACCGCGGCGGCGACGGCGGCGAGAAAATTTAATGGTTTCGGGAAAATTAATAGTTTTCTTGTTGGAGTGCTAGAGAAGTGTATCATGTTTCTGGGATAACACGGGGGGAGTCGGTTCATTCCCAGAAGGCGATTAAAATGCTTTGGTTTCCTGTAAGGATTCAAAATTGCTTTTGAAAGTGCAATTTGGTAAGCGTACACCTGACGCTGATGGGCGTGAATGGAAACATGTGCTGGCTGCTCGTACATGGGATGGGGTTGTTCTAAGATTCATCTCGAGTGCAGTTCAAGGAATTTTTCAATGTTTTGTGAAATATGATGGTACTGAAGTTTTGCGATTATATTTTATAAGCTGAAGACTAATAAATAAATAAACAAGAAATATTTTTGAGAATATTTATATGAAGATGCAACGAGTGAAATTTAAAGAGGCACCCAACACGTTGTGTGATTTTAAATAATAGAAAAATGCAACATTTGAATGAAAATTGGTAATCTGATTTTGAAGTATAGACTCTTAGATTCGTGATATCAAACGACATCCGACAAATTTTGGTTCTAATTTTCAGAACTCCTGTCTCGAAATAAGGCCATTGCTGCATCTGTAGGGCAGGTGCCACCATCCTATTTAACATTTACGTCCTTCAAATCGATAGCATCGAACAAAACGTCATTAACGACAACAATCAAAAAACTTAGAAGTGTTTAAAGCAAAAATAAGGACGAAACGACCAATTTGGAGCCATATATTTTTCGAGTATAAATGTGAAACACAGGATGTGGTCATATGACCGATAAAATTTTTTCAACTTCAAGCCGAGACTATTCATGTTTTGTTTCACGTTTGTCATTTTGCTGAAGTGGCAATTGTCTCTTTCACAGATGTCTTAAGGCCTATCCCCCATTAAAATACACCAAATTCAAAATAAATGATTGTCTTACAGCACAAGTTCAACTTCTTTAAGAGTTGAAGCAAGCTGACAACGGAATGAATAGAACACTCGCCGATTAGATAATTTAACATCACCATTTATTTGTATTTTTTTTAGTATATTAGGGATTTCTAAACAATTTAAATTGACTTCGAATTTTTGTTTTTTTCAATTTTTATGCAATTTTTTTTTTGTTTCGCTTGTGCAAAGTCTGAAAAATAATCTTTGTTTGTCGTGAATTAATTTTGATCTTCCACTCGAATAAAGTAAAGCGACACTTGTAAACTTTTATTTTTACTTTACTCTTTTTTTGTTAAAAAAAAATAATTTGAATATGAAAATGAAAATACATGTCATTCAAAGTATTGCCCATCGCTAGCCACTACTTTTTCTCATCTTTCTGGTAATTTGTGGATTCCATTCCAAAAAAAAAACTGTTCGGCTTTTGAGGCCAAAAAGGAATCAAGTCAATTTCGGATACCCTTTTTTGAAGTTGAGCGTATTCCAGTAAGAGCTTTCTGTATTCATCGGAACAAGTGGTAATCAGAAGGGACCAGTCTCCAAATAGTTTTTAACCGGTCTTACAACATGTGGCCGAGCGTTGTCATGTTGAAAAATTATGGCTTCGTGTCTGGTCGCATATTCCGGTCGTTTCTCGGCTATGGCTCTCTTTAAATTCAATTGTGTTCGGTACAGGTCTCCCGAGATTGTTTCACCCGGTTTCAACAGTTCATAAAACAATACGCCCTTCTGATCCCACCAAATACAGAGCATTACCTTGGCGCCGTGAATATCTTGCTTTGGCTGGGATGGTCCTGGTTGACAGCGCTTGATATATTCTTTCTTGCTTGTCTTAATGAATCCATTCTTCATCACCAGTAATGATTCGATGCAAAAACGACATCTTTTTGAAGCGTTCAAGCAACATTTCAGACATGCATCTTCTTTCAACGTCTCTTTCCTTCAATTCGTGTGGCATCCTATTTCCTTGCTTTTGAATGTTTCCAGCCGCTTTTAAACGTTGTGAAATGGCTGGTTGAGTGACTCCCAATGATTTTGCAAGTTCTCCTTGCGTTTGACATGGATCTTCATTGAGTAATGTCTCTAATTCTTCATCTTCAAACTTTTTGATGGACCTGGTTGCTCTTTATCTGAGATGGAATTTACTAGATATTTCGACAATAGTGGATAGATATGAAGTTAGTAACAATGCGCGTCTTTCCACTTATATACCCAATATATTAAATATCACCATAATATTGCAATGGATAATTTAAAAGAAAGAAAGAGAACTATTTTTATGTTAATGTACAAAATTTCCACCACAAAACCGCTGACAGTCCTTACCAATAAAATGTTATTTAAAAAAAAAAAACACCATTTTCCTCAATGAAAAAAAAGCAGCACAAGAGTACTCACAAGTGGTGAACTAAAATGGAAAATGGCGTGAATGTTTTCCCAGTCCTAACGCAAGCGGACACCTCTAGTGCCTCGCAGCATTATTTATTTATTTAATTTTACCTGCGGAGGAATGCCTTTGCGGTCATTTGACCTGAATAAATAAATGCAAAACTAAATGTCCAATCGAATTGGAGTGCAATGAATTTTATACGAGTGGACTTAGGCTTCGGGCGGCGGAGACCTGCTGCTGAAGGTGCACACAGTTATTTTAATAGCTTTCCATTTCAAAAGAGTTGGGTTGTTTCTCACTCCGTTTTCTATTATTTTTTCTGTATTTATTTATACTGTCCCAAGGGATTTTTTTTTGAACCCAAAGATACAACAAACGACTAAATGAATGTGGATTTAAAAGAGTTATATCATGGCTTGGAGTTTGAATGTAAAGTGAATACGGGTCCTTTTGTGGAGGATTAGTAATAAATTTTATATGGAAGGATCCTCTTACAACTATGAAAGTTGTTGGAGGGCATGTGGTCATATTAAAATATATACAAGAACAAACGCCTTAAGCATGGAGTGGTTTCGATGTTCCAATAAATATTGATTTTTTTTTTGCAGATGGTCCACAATTGCAGGCGCCTAGATTCACTACACAGCCGTCTTCTTCGGGCTCCATTGTGAGTGAAGGAAGGACGAAAATAATTCAGTGTCATGCCTTAGGTAAGTAAATACTACACAATCATCATCTGACAGTATATTTTATTTTCGTCTTTAAAATTTCATATAGAATGAAACCTCTTATTTAAAACAGTTGGTATGAAGCCTGACCTTCGTTTTGGTTGTCTTTTAAAAATATTCTTATTAATTCTCCAAAGACTCACGCAATAATTTTTGGTTTGCTTACTTTTATTTTCTGCTTTTCTCTGCTGCAGAAGACTCATATTCTTGAGAATAAAGCGCCCAAAACGGCAGCTAGCCTAAGAAATAGAAACTAATATTAAATCATATCAAGGGCTCAAAACATCATTAACTTTGAAGTGCGACGAACAGTTTGAAGTCTTTCGACAATTGAACAGTAAACAAAATTTTGAGTTGTTCCACAATGCTTAAAGTACGAGAATATAAAATGTAAGCCAATGGTGAATCCATCCAATCCAAAAATGTTGCAAATTCATTGGACAAAGCATTTGACGTTCATTCTGATCGCCTTTTAAGGTTAGAAGATGGCCAGGATTCATTTCCCGGCATGTAACTTATGTGTTCCTTTAATATTATTATTTTTATAACTTTATCAATACATAAATAAATTACATATAATAATCAAAAACAAGTAAAGCGTACGAGTGCCTTAGGCTTAAACTATTGACATTATTTCGCCCAGTTAAGAACTATGTGAAGCGGACCCGCTTAACTTCTTTAAAGGACCAATCAGCATTCGACATAGAAAACAGATGTGGATACATCAGACTGACAAATAGGCCATTTACTCTATAAGATATTTGCCGGGCCGCTGTGACAGCTATGCCCAGAAGAGGAACAAGCTAAATCTGCAAGTCTTTCAGTTTTGCGAGTGCATCCAGAATTTAATTTATGGTCACTATTGTCATTTATACGGAACGAAGTATGCAAGGAAAAAAGCCATTCTGTCGTCGAACTTTTGCCCTAGTCTTTGACATCATAGCGTCCGTTATACTCCGATTTTATTAACCTTCGAAGGCTTCAATAAACACCACAAGCTAAATTTGTGTCGACGTGACTCCATTCACTACGATCTTGAAAAAAGTTTCACTCTCCGTATGATATGAACATCGTTCCGAAGTGTTTCACTCTGCCGATGCGATAGGTCCAGCTCTATAAAAACAGATGAGTCAGAAATTTCGATGTAGTATATTCTCAAGCAATCTTAATCAAATGAATGGTCCTAGGTTTGCATCGTAGATAGGTCTTGAATGTTTATCAAGATTTCGAATTCGGTTCAGTCAACATTTTCCGTTGGTATCAAATTCACGACGCTACATCTACAAGGGTTGATCAGCTACTGAGGTTGAGATAGTTTTATAGTTGTTGAATCCTTAATTTTAAAAACATGTTGTCAACTTAAATTTATATTATTAAAGTATTTATAATTATTTTATTTTTTTTATATATTATTATTCTTATTTTAAATTTTAGGTACTTTGTTAATTTGTAAGTCTTTTAAATTCTTAATTTTACAATCTTAGTAGTATATTTTATTTTTTAAGTTATTCGTTATACAATTTGTAATTAAACTATTATTTTATATAATTTGAATTTAGAATTTTTATATTTATATTTTGTTTATTTTTTTATTAATTTATTTGTCAAATTTATTACTAAAGCCATCGAAATTTTCAGTTCTGAGCGTTATCCTTGTGCTCTCTGTTAAAAGCAGCATAGTAGGCCCTTATTATTGACAAAATTATAAACAAAAAATAGAGTAAGAGATTTTCCAAGCTTTAAGGCATTAGGAAGGCCATGCATAAATGCTTCATCTCTAGATCAATAATATTGGGTGGCTCTGCACCTTCTTGGCTACGATCTGATCAGTTTTTTAAACCAAATTCGGTCCTATTGGCGACAAGTATTTGGAGTTGACCCATCTCTAGACAAACATGGCCTCTTCTCAATCTTAAAAGAATCACAATGCAGCTGAAACTGTGAAATTAAACTGTTGTTTTCCGAAGCTCAAATTCAAATACAAACCAGACAGACCTTACCCTTTATTAGGTCGGTCAAATGTGCGACTAGCATTCACTTTAACCTCATTTTACCTTTGAATTGTGAAGTTTGCCTAAGATAAAACTGGGTTACAGCTGACAAAGCATTCGGTGGCCTTATCGCTTGTGTTTAAGACCTTTTCCGCTTGAAATCGATCTGGTTTTTCATATCGTTTCCAATTAATTTTAGTTCCTCTAAAAACCTCAAAGTTCTTGCTGCCACTCAACCCCTCACTAAAACGCATCTCGTTAGCCTCGTAGAACAATAACTGCAATTATACGGAAAACAAATTCCGGCAACAGAGATTTTATTTCACTTTTGTTATATTTAAAGCTTTAGAAATTATTCAAAATTACACAGCAAATAAATTACAAAACTCATAACAATGAAATTTTAGAGCGAAAATAATTAATTCTAAATAAATCGCCGCACGCTGCTGGCCGCAATAAGGTTATTTTTCGACTTGACTCATTAGTCGCCGCGCCGGTCGGTCCGATTGTCCATTGCAATCAATTCATTATAGTTTGCATGCCAAAACTATATTTTACTATTTTCCCAACTCGATGTGCACTGTTTTCCATTTCCAGCAAAGCTTTTTTTTGGTTTTTAATTAATTCCAATCCGATGCAGGCAAATGCGTGGGGTGAATCTAATTGACGATTGTATTTAGTTTTTCGCAATTATTTATTCTTCGATTTACTTTTATGGCAATAGAATTGGAAATTTAAAAAAAAAATACAATTTAATAAATCATTAGGAAATTAGAAACGGACGGGCACTGTGTAAATACATTTTTGTCTTTGTGAAGTATTTTTAGTAAATAATTGCCACCATTCAAGGAGATCCTGTTTCTTGACATTAATTAACGAACAGGTGCATCCAGGGAAGCGTTCTATTCTATTCCATGAGAAAAGGGACATTAATACCGGATCTGATCTGTTTCCGCTTCCTTCGCCAGAAAAAAAGTAAAAGGACATACACTTATAAATACTATAAGCAGTTGGAATGTTCCTTACACGTCAGATGGTGCTTAGTGACAAATGCTCGTGACATGTGCCATTTACAGTCGTTGCTGTGTTTCTAATCCGAGACATTGCACAGTGGAAAGGCGGAATGTTCGCTCCTTCGCTAAGGATGTCTTTAAAATAGGTGACGGAAAATATACATGCATCTATTGCATGTTTCTTTAGTTTAAACCCTTTTTGTTTACCTCTTTGCCGTTGGCGAGAAATGAACGTAGTTTCTCTTTTCACACGCGATAGCAATTCATTTTAAGTTGTAGACTTTTTCTCTTTTTTTTTCATTTTGCAGCCCTGTGAGCTGCAGTGTGTGGCAATTAGCGGTGCAGATACAACTCCAACTCGTATATCGTTTCAGCCAAATGGAATCCATTGATTACTGTCACTTATTTGCAGATACTTTCCTTTTTGTTTTTGGCACTTATCGATTAAGCTCTGAAATGTTTTCAGCTTGTTATGTGAACTTTAAATTTCATGGTAAACGGAATCGGAGAAACTTGAGTAAGAAGTTTGTCGACGTTAAAAATGAAAAGAAAAATTGTTGTCGTTGTCCTCCTCGAGTTTTCCCTGACAGTTGACAGATTAGTTACAAGATAACGTTGTTTGTTTGGAGGTGATTTATTGATTGTCATTGATGCTACTTAAGATTGGATTTTTTTTTTCCAAATTTTATGACTGACTCAGACTTCGATTTAAACAGTAGCTCAAGGTTCAATGTATCCATAGGAAAGCAGCAATTCGAACTGGACAAGACTTTGGATTCAGTGGAAGAACCGTGACAGAAATCAATGTAAATCTGCAAGTCAGTCACAACTCATTATCACGATGTTTGAATTATTGATGCCGAACTTTTCGTTTGACTTAATCATGCTTGAAGTTGGGTAAACATTTTATATTAATAGTTTGCTAACTCTGTGCTTTTTTTGAGGTCCGTAGCCTAACGATGCCAGCTGAACCCTATTACAAAGCCTCCGCTGTCCATTCGTCTGTCACACGGCAGTATCTTCTAAACCAAAATAGGTAGACACTGCTTTAACAACAAATAATAAAAAAGATATAAAGTTAAAAATAAAAGATATAAAGTTAAAAAAAAGACTTGTTTCTTAAAATCCCAACTCAAAGTAGGCAATGATCCAGTATCATGAGACATCTCCCTGATTTCGGTAGTTCTCGAAAATTTTGTTCCGTGTGTTGTTAGGGACAAGTGGTTGAGACAGTGTTTAAATACTCTGGAATTCAAAAACGAATTCCATTTGCAGTGTGAGTTGTTGGTCAGTTTCACTGATATGATTTAAAAGAAAGTTTTAAAACATGTCTTAGAAGCAAAAAAATCTGATCTGCAAAGATATTAATCCAAACGGAGATCAAAGAAATTAAAAAAAATCGCCAAATTGGATTTTCTGTGAACAAAATTGAAGAATTATTCAAAGGATCCAGAAAACTATGGGAAAACATACAGTGAATCAAATTCATATTCGTACACCTGATGCCACAAACTTTTTTTAGTTCTTTATCACAAATCAATAAATATTAAGAAATTACGATTGTAGTTTTTGATTTCAGCAAATCGTGTAGATATGACTACAGCTAGTTTTGAAATTGTTCAGCATGTTTTCTGCTATAGGGATACGATGAAATCAAATCGTATTCAGTTATGGCTAAGCCAATATTTGACGGAAGGTACCGAGCTTTATTTATATTTTTTATTAAGTAAAACATGTCTGCAGCGTCGTATTTTTCTGCTAATTTTTTTATATTTGTGTTAAAATGTCAAGGAAGGGCAGTGAAACATTCAATGAGCTTCGACATCTAATAAAAAAGCACTATAATGATGGAAAATCATACAATGAGATTTCCAATTTGGTAAGTCGTCCCAGATCATTCGTTCAATAAATAATAGATTAATTCAGAAGCGAAAACCGAATCGAAAACAAGCCGCGAAAGATTAACAGGAGAATTTTTTAATGAACAGGACAAAAACATTATAATGCGTGAAATTAAAAAAATCCTCAAACAAGTTCGCCAAAGCTTGCGGAAATTCTAAGCAATTTTCGACAGAAACAACAAAAGCATGAGATTTGAATTCGCTAACAGCACCAACATGAAGAATTTGACTTATGGAAAGCTGTTATTTTTACAAATGAATCTAAATTCAATGTCCCGAGATCAGATGGTCGTCAAATGGTCTGACGAAAATCAAATACCTTGGCTCTTACCATAACTCACGGTTGCGACAGTAAAAAACGGCGGAGGTTCGGTAATGGTGTGGGGGTGTTTCTCTGTCGCAGATGTGGGCAAATTGCACATTATCGATGGAATATTGAACCAGTAGATGCTGTTCAATTTGGTCTAGAGAATAACTTTTTATTTGGCTGCTCTATAATTGCCCCAAAGAGATCGAAACGACGCCACCATCTCCAGACATTAGTCCAATAGAGAATATGTGGAGCGAGTTGGACAAAAGAATAAGGACATTTACAATCAGCAAAAATGAGCTGAAAGAGAAGCTGGTTCAAGAATGGGCGAAAATTTTGCAAAATTCTCGAAGAAGCTTGTTGAATTGATGCCGAATCGACTTAGAGATGTCTTAACACAAAAAGGATATGCTAATAAGAACAAAAAGAACATGTTTAAAAAAGACAGACCTTTGCCAAAAAATATTCAAAATGGAAGAAGCGTCGAAGAACTTCACCCGACGTTTTTGCTTTGATGGACCCGACGGATATCGACATTATTTTCATGTTTTGCGGAATGACGAGCTGTTTTTAAGACGACGACCACAAGGTGGAGTTAGAGTCATACTTATCCTTCCTACTAATCAAGAAAAATTTGGCAAACAATTTCATCAGGCAACAAGATAAAGCAGCAACCTGCACAGCCCGGAAGGCAAAAGAGGACTTCCAGCGTAACAACGTTTCTGCATTGTCTCCAGACCTCAAGATAATTGTATGGGGGACATCTCTTCATAGCTCTCTACCACGGCGGACGACAATTCAAAAACGTTCGATACCATAAAGAAGCCATTAAAACTGATTTAAAAAAACGGTTTAAGTCTCTTGCATCAAGAACCTAAGAGACTGTTATTAAAGGGGGAAGAACTGCTCATTACTAGTTTTTTTTTTTTTTTAAATGTTTTCAAAAATTAAACCATTGTAATAAAACGCCTAATTGCGAGTTCCAGGAAAATTAAGGCAACAAAAGGGTTTGTGGTCATAAGAAGAAGAAGCAGAAATTGGTTATGATTAACTAACAGCAATATTTCCAGTATACACGGAAAAAAAATATCGAAATTAGAGTGATGTGTCAAGGACAGTTATCGCGGAGTAGATGTGCGATGCTATGCTACCCTTCGTATGATAGTCAAACTAGAACCTGACCGCTTTTTTCATTCTAAATAGTCAAGACTTATAGTTAATTCAAACATCCAAACGCATTATCACAGTCCTTATCCTTCCGGTTCCATAGCGTATTTGGCTGTATAACAGAAACTCACATGACATTTTTGTAAAGATATTCAGGCAAGCTTCTGTTCTTCGTTTTGAAAACTAGCTCTTATACATTGAAATTCAAGGTACTCACCCTCTAATCTGGAATAGCACAACGCTGATCCAAGTTTCGAAAAACTTTTTTAATATCGATTTTGGATGAAGCCATCAGAGCCGTATTATGTTTTTTTTTATTACCTTCATTTGGCTGCTAAGAATTTTCTAAAGAGCCATAAATCCGACCTTTTTGGCACTAGTTAAAGACAACCGTCTCATACCCCTTAATAAAACTATGAAAAACGTGAGCATCGATGTACGCCAGGCACCCATATGATGCCTTGAATTCGTCATGTCTCCAGTAATTATGCGTTTGTTGAATATCGGGTCTCATTCAGGCACTTACTATAAATAATTTCTTCCTAGTTCCTACTGCTCTTCGATGTTCAATTTGCGGAACTCGAGTAACATTTATCGCCTGGCCTTAAAAAAGAAGAGTAACTACTCCTTCAGAAGCTGAGTTTGCTAATGGTCCTGAACTGTCTATTGTGATTCTCCATAACTGCCTCTAGGTTTGATTCTTTTTTCACATTCCAGTCCGTCTTTTCGTCCTGCACAGTTAGAAAGCATTGTGTTCCTCATCTACTCTTTTTTCTAAATTTATTTCCCTAACAACCGCCAAATTAGAGAAGATAGTGTTACGAGAACTCCTTCGAGGTTTGGAGTGTTAAAGATCTCAGTGTATCTTTTCCTCGTTTTTTTTTTTGTGCGACTTAGGATCCTCGCTAGATTTATGTACTTATGACCCTACCTCCGAGTGAATAGGTTTTGCTGCACTCTCAACATGGTCGTTGATATAAACATGGGCTGCTATGGTACGGAAGGTATTCCTTGTTCGGACGACTTACTTCAATGAAACTCGTTGTCTTGTCTTCCTTTAAAAGTACGAGTATTGTATAACGCAAAGGCTTTGTTCATTCCAAAATTCTCTCACATGTTAAACAAGTCTGTAAAATATTTTGAGGTGAGTGAGGGGCTTTTGTTAAATTCCACCGCCTGATCCTGTCGATTTACAGAGTCGAAACGTTCTTATTGCTCATTCGTTTCCATTCGTAAGTATTCAATGATTGAAGGTTCTCACATCGTCTGGAAAATCAGTTCGTATTTACATTAGACTCAAGGTTTAATAATTCATCTTATTCAGACAAGAGACAGAAGGAGGTTAAACGTTGCCCTTCAAATGCGACAGATTTATGGTAGGTCTTTTGTGGGCTTCTAAACCGTCAATTTTATCAGAGACCCACATACCGTGTTTTGTTTAAATGACTTTCGATTTAAAATGCACGTTATCCACTGTAGACTAAAACATTTCATTATTTAATTTTAGTTAGAATAGCTTAATTCGCCTCTTCAATTTTATAGCCAGAATACCATATCTCTTTTGTCGTGAAACTGAGTGGTTTTCAGTGAATAATGACGCCATTATGCTAACCGATAGCGCTGTGATTCAACTTATGAGTCAATACCTGAACAAGCCCACACATCTTTGTGATTTCCCTTTCAATGAAATTATACAAATCGACTGAAACGTACAATTTATCATCACTACCTTCAGATGAAGCTTTGCTGTTCTTCACATTAATTTACATAAAAAAAAAACAAAAATAATGAATAAATTCAAAGTGTTGACATTTCTTCCATCACACTTCATTTACCTCAAAAGACTGATAAGGCTTTAAGAAGAGCGAGTTCATTTGCAGGAAGCATGCGACAACATTCCTCTTGACTGGCGAAGCAAAAGGCTATAGGTCACGAAGCAAAACTCATTGTTCACAACAACAACAAAAAATCCTTTCAGTTACAACGTGCTCTTCACAAACCAGCGGAGTGCAAGGCAAAGTTCATTCAAACCGTGACGTGGTCCCGGCAGACTGTTTAATATAATGAAAAACACTTTTGTCTGCATCCTTCATTTCACTGCAGGCAAAAAAGAAGTCCTGAAAGAGGAAGCAAAAAAAAATGTATATACAAAAGTCGCTCCTTAAAATTGCACAAGAAGCCTACTACAGCTACTCTCAGAACCAAAGACAAAAGACAAAAGCCAAAAAAAAAATTGCGGCTTTGACTCCCAGCAGACATCAACTGAGATCCTGCGTTACAGACGAGGTGTTGCACTGCCAATGTAGTCCTTCGACGATGTAACAGACGGTCAGGAGCAAAAAAAAAAACGTAAAACGAAATGATGACCGCATGTCACCTTTTTGGTAACCTCGTGGTGTGGCAAGGTCCTTCTACTTTTTAATGAGCCCATAAATAATAAAAAAGGTTTCCAATGTTGCTTCCTTTGGTATCCGTTACATTTTTGTGTGCACCTAGTTTTCTATTCCGTTTGTGTGGAATATTTTGCAGATGCTGTCTTTTTTTTTTAAGGTTGATAGAACCTAGGCGAAATGAACTTCCTCGTTTTGACGAAATAATGAAATGGCCGTTTCTCTTTTTGCAAGGAAACAATTAAGAAGGCACCTTTGTGTGTTTAGAGAGTGTTAATTGGAAACCCTTCGTGTTCGACCATCACTTGTGAGCCACCTTCAATAACTATTATGTCGCAGGTCCTGAGGAGAGGATTTTAATTGAAAAAAGCAACGTTTGTTGTTTATTTGAAATTGAAAGGCTTGAAGGAAAAGAATAGTTCATCTCGTTCGACCTTGTATTTGCAAGGACTTGCGTTCTGCTGTATCCTTGAGAGACCCATGTAGATTTAATTGACTCTGTATGACAATTACAGTCATACGGACGTTTTTTATTTTTACTTTTTGTTCCACTTTAAATTGAGTTTTAATTGTGACTGTCAATATCAGACCGACTGTCAGTCATAGTTTGAGAAGCAATTTACGAAAGGAAGTTGCATAGGGTTTGTTACTTTTTTTTCAGTCATTTTGATGTCGTTTGTTGGATCCGTACAATCAAGACTGCGGTGTCAGTCGCAAGTTCGTGTTTGTTTCTTTTGTGCAACATTCGTCTTACCATGATATGCCTCTCGTTTGACAGCAATTTAAGCAAGCTATGATGTCTGTAGGTACAGAGCATTATTAAGTACTGACGTCGTCCTTCTTGTACTGTACTGTACTGCTACACGCATCATAGATACGTTTTTGAAGAAGTTAGTATGACCTTCGATTCCAAATTTATCTTTGGACCAATCGGGTTGGGACATTGTTTACTTACGAAAAAAAGAAAAAAGTTGGGTGAACCTCTCCTCTTTCGTCTAAATAGCAGCTCGGTAAAGAGGCAAAGTTTTAAACGAGAAAGAACACTAGACACCAACATAGGCACATTGCGTCCATTTTCCTTAAAAGATTGCACATACATTTACAGTCTCAAGTCGGTTTATTTTACCTCCTCTAGGTTATCAGAAACACAGTTTCTTAGGGATTTCATTCCTCTACCAAATTTCGCTTAAGCTCACTTAAAATGCGCGTAATAGCCTTCGTGACACCTGCTGCAATAAGCCACCGTTTCTTTGCGTTCATCCTTAGACAGGCTACCAGCAGATTCTTCCATGAAAACATTTGTAAGCCGAGCTTTCATTGCAATGAAGCTGACTTAGTTTGTTGGTAGCTGTTGTGCTGTTTAACTTGTCCATCTTTTGATAGACCTTTTTATTTTTTTGGATCAATTTAATCTTTGATAAGGTGTTCAAATAGAAGTGAACATTTTTATAGATCACAAAAATTTCGAGTGAACATTTTCATAAAAAAAATCTATAAATCTTAGCGGGAGATTTGTCAATAGCTTTGCAACGTGGAGCTGTTTCTCTCTGAGACAACTAAATTGAGAATTTCGCATCGCGATCTTCATCGGGAGTCCTTTAAATCTAAACCAATCTAAGAACTAAAGTAAAGTGAGAATTGATTCCCGAATTGGCTTTTGGCCATTCAAAAAATATATTTCGTAGATAACTTTGCCCTCAAGTTGTGAAAAGGGGTCAGTCTTTTATATACGATCATTGTTGTCATTTGACAAGCCCGATTGGCCGAAAAGATCGTGCGACCTCAATACTAACTTGCTTCAATGCACATTTGAAAATTAACCACATTCCAAGACACTCAATCATATCGCACTAAGGGGGACATGCACAGCTTCTTATCTTCAAAACAAAGAATGCAAATGATTGTAAAAGAATGCATGAATTCTTTAAGATAATTGAATGGCACGAAAATGAATGCAATCCTTTTGAAGGCATTTAAATGGCAAATAGAATAATTTTGTTACAATCTCAAAATGTTATTTGTTTATGAAGCCATAAAATTGAATTCATAAAAGAATGAATATTAAAATGTTTGCATTCGTTTTCGAGGTGCTTAAAAAAGCACATTATAAAACTGTGTCTGCAGCGAATGTGCATGCAGTCATTCAGTCCGTATTCGAGTAGAACATTCAGGCAAAAACATTGTTTCCATAAAACCACATTACGTTTAATTTCAACAGAATATTTAAATGCGGCAATCGACTTACGCACGAATTGAAATTTTCAGACTTTTTACATCGACGGGCAAAAAACAACATTTTAAAGAAAACCTCCTTTAGTGACGAAGTCCATTTTATGATTCACACGATTCACAATGTCGCTTTGACTGCGTTGTGTTGACCGATTCGAAGCAACGCAGTTGTTTAAACATATTAAATTAATGTTTCCATTCACATACACGCTTTGACTGCGTCGCCTTGAGTTGGCAAACGTAATGGCTCGTAAGAGCAACGTAATAAAGCGCCGAAACTTGAAGCAGAAGTTCACACAATTGAACTTTAGCTTCATTTTGACATTTGAGGGGGAAGTGAGAGAGACACAACTGCCCATAAAAAAAAATCGAAAAGAAAATTAATGTTATTAAACATTATTATTTATTATTACAAAGATCCTTTTCAGAGTATGCAAATAATTGCCGAGTAATTGAAAAGAACGGGTAGGTAGGCAAAATTGGTGGTTCAATGAGAACCTAATTAGCACTATATGCCGTTTTAATGCCACAGCTCTGTAATATTATTTATGAGGTGAATTTGAGATATCTCTAAATCCAACCTGAAGTATTTAAGAAGTACATTAGTTACTTAACATTAGTTACATTAGTCCTTAAAAGAAATCTCATCAATTGAATTGAAGAAGAGTCTACCAAGCACTAGCTGTCTAGCTCTAGCAAGGGCCGGACAGGCGCTAAAGAAGTGTGTTTTTGCAGCTGCGACAGTGTGAATTGTGTGGGATGCCTAGCTTAACGGCATGATCTCCAATCGGCCAGTGTCCTCTGCAGACCGCCAAGTCTAGCAATATCATGACGGGTTTGCCGTATTTTCCTTGATGTTGCACGGTATGTCAGACTGGCCCATCTAAGGTTTACTGCTTCAAGGAAGTATGAGGATATAATAGCCTCCCCTACAGGCGAGCGCTGAAGGGCAGCTTGAAAAATGCAATTTCGTGTTAGGAATAATTTTAATTTATACTTTCTGAAGCAATATTTTTACGATTCGTTACCTGAACCAGGAAAATAGAATGATAATTGTTTCGGTGTTTTTGCAAACAGCTGACTGTCAAAACACATGTCAAAGCGCCTGAACCGCGTCGCGTAAGAATCGGGCTTAATAACCTAAATTGCCTTTTTTAATACTACATCGCGAGAACCCTGATTTTTTGGGCTTAAGGAATATTTTGGCAGTTTTTCTTTTTTTTTTAATTTAAATGGTGAATGGTGAATGTTTGATAAAAAATTCTACCAAAGAAATACACAGGGACAATGAAGGGGACTCGACTCCTCCAGATTCCACCGTTTCGTTGCACGCTGGGTCAGGGAGTAAAAGCTATGAAGTACATCCACTGAAGATGAACAATGGGAAGTCGGCAATGTCCTGTTGGAACATCGAAGAGTGACCATCAGACATGAACAGAGGCAACGCATTACATAAAAAAGGATGTCTCTGCGCGTTGATGGCCAAAATTTTGACCGACGAGCAAACGAAGAAACGGGTGGACATTTCGGGGGTAAATCTCGAAAAGTTCCAGGCAGATCAGGAACACTGGATCCTGGATTATCTTGGATTTGGAAAAAAAGATGAACTTAATATGTAAAATTGTGGGGAGACTTATATTTTTTAACTTTCATCACGTGGGTTTATATTCTTTATCGTTGCACACAGCTAATGCTAGAATAACTTTATAGTACCTAGGCAAATCTCGCGGAGTACATAAATCTCGCGGTACACCATTAAACTGTTTGCGATTTAACATCCTTCAACTTTTTTCTTTGGGTTTGATTATAAGGAAATATTTTTAAATCAAGTATGCAATGAATCCTTAGTTTTGTCCAACGTTTTTTTCCTGCCACCAAAGCCGTTGCAAAAAAAAAATTTAAATCATTTCAATGCAGTATTTTTTCAATGTGACATTTAATGGGAACTTACCTCGAGATTTTTTAGAAACTCTAAGTCAAGAATAATGCAGTCCTTATTGATATCTATAAGGCGATTGAGAATGGTGATTCAAAACACGCTGCTTTTAACGTATGTTTGCATGTTTTGCTGCAAGAGAGTTCAAATTGGCGTCTGGCTCTTAGACAATTTTTTTTCCGGTCAGACTCTCGATTTAGCTGCACGCTCTTGAGAGGCTCGGTAAGTGGCACAATGTTTTAAATATATCTTTCCTTCATCGATATTCGGACCTGGTTGTATTGAGGCCGTGTCACGAGTTTACATAAGTCCTGGAGTATTGAAAGTACTTTTCTTCACGCACTACATGCTCCTTGAATCGTTAGGTTCTTTCGAATTGTTCTATGTGATCTAAGGCTAAGAGTTTATACAAGTTGGGACCCAAATAATCCTATGGTTAGTGATATGTTGTTGAGAAAAATCAGCTTGATTAAAAAAAAGGTACGAACAAGACTTGGATAAAATCACTTTGCTAGAAAATAAACCCATTTGTCACGTTGTTTTCTAGAACAAACTACATTTAATATTTTAAAATAGGCCAAAGTTTCATCACGACCACAAAAGTGTAATGTCATCTTCATCATTTAATCGACCTTTTTGAAGACTTTCATAAAAATAAATTGAAATTGTCTGAGCTTTAGAATCCACCCGGAAGTCGTTCGCCTTCATTTATCCGCACAAAGACTAGTTGGATTTTTTTATTTGATTTTATTCCTTTGGGGATTATAAAAGTGCACTTTGTCTCCACTACAATTCTTCCAGACCAGGAAAACGTTGTGCCTTTGTCAAAGAGGAGTAAAGCACAGGTTCTTTTTTAGGTCAAAGGCATTTGGATACATCTTTGCGCGCCTTCAAGGAAATTGCAGTTCAACTTCACAATCGTTTTTCTTAGAAAAAAATAAAAACGGCAGACCTATGAACGGAAACATCAAATCAAATATCGTTTTAAAGTCCCTAAAGACACCTAAACCAAGCGAATGTGCAATTGGTCTTTGAGTTACTTGAATTTATTGGGAAAGTATCATTCCCAATAACTGACGTGTTTCAGCAATGGCAAAGCTGAGATGTGAAATCGATTCAAACGAAGACGGAAGAAGCGACTTCTGAGAACATCTTTGTTGGTTTTGTTTGCGTTTCTAGTTCAAAAGATGACGTCGGCAATTTATTGGATAAAGTTTTCGGCAGCGAAAATCATTACAAATATTTGTTTACTCTTTTCACTTCAATGGAGTAATGGAGCAACTTGATCGTTCTCGGCTTTAACTTTGATTAGTTCTTAGTTTGACCTGAAGCTGAGCAGCGAAATCGACGAAAGTAGATGTGTTAGTGTTCCTTTCCAACAGGTTTTCAACATCGTATTCAATTTCTTGCATGAAAAATTGACCAAGTAGTAAAATTTCTCTTAAGACCTTTCACGGTCACCCTGACGTTCATTAACCTCTTAAAATATCTATATTCTTTTGTGAATTGCTTCTTGTAAGAAATTCAAAATGAATATAAATAATAAATTGACAAACTTTGAGATTCCATCACAGAACGATGAACAAACCACATCATCCTCAAATAAAGATACAAAATTGTTAGGATCAATCGGTAGCAAGTTTCTAACTTTTATCCCTCTTGTTCCTGAAGAATTAGCATCATCGTCGTTATAAAATCCAAGTGTCATTTTTCTCTTACATACATTGCCGTCCAAAAGTTTCTGGACAATATTTTATGTCAGAGAAATTCATGAAAAAAACTTCTTTGTCTTTTTCATTTGCTGACAATATAGAGCTTTAGAAAAATCCAAGTCATACTTGCACAAGACCGACCGTCGATCTAAGAATTCTATAGATGAACTCCTTGAAAGTTTCCAATCTTATTGATTGAGTAATTTTATTACTCAGACTATATGAACTACCTCTGTAAGTTCGATCCAAAGAAGCTTTATAGAATTGAGGTCATAATAGCCAACCATTTCTTATTTTTCAGTGTTGCTTTTTATTCTTCTTGTTTCATGCATCATCGGAGAAGCTTGAGGAAGAATGTTTTGGATTTTTATTTTGCATAAATGTGAATCCAGGGACTATAAATCGATAACCCGGTGGTGGTGTGCGTTCTTCTTTTCTATATCTCTACTCATAGATCAGTAAAAAGGAAGCATTTACAGACTATTAAAGAACCAACGTCAACCACGGAATATTTGGACTAAATTGTACATTGTTTTTAGAGAGGGACAACGGCCTAGAAAAGACATTGACCGATTTCACACCCACCTCCAATTATCCTCTAAAATGTGGTGAAGCGGAAGAAATGAATCGCCATTCGGCTCCCAAGTTGCCAAGTGCATCAGTATTCGGTGCCATTCGCCGTTGGCTCCACCTGGTGGACTTGTTCCGCAGTCACAATTAATTTGTTTGCTTATTCCTCGTCAAACATCCTCGTCGTTTGTATGCTGTCGTAAATTCCAATACAATATTTCAATATGAATGGCATTTGTTATCAGGCACAAAATAAGGCGAAGTACCCGTTGCACGTTTTGTCTCCGCGTCCGTTCCAGAATTTCGCAGGAATAATCAGCGCCCGTTTGACTGAACGGACGCTGGCCCATCAGATTGTACATTTGTATTAATGGAACTGACGAATCCAATACTTTCTACTTCTAAACGTCAATTTCTTCAGAAGATTCGATGACCAAATGCTTGTAGAACAGGAATAATTAGCGCCCGTTTGACTGAACGGACGCTGGCCCATCAGATTGTACATTTGTATTAATGGTACTGACGAATCCAATACTTTCTACTTCTAAACGTCAATTTCTTCAGAAGATTCGCTCACCAAATGCTTGGCCCAATAAAATAAGGCGTCTTGCTGAGATCTTTGTCTCTTGTACGCTTTTTGTTGATACAGCGCTCGCCATTGATTGTAATTTTTGCTTCTTCTTCATATACCAAAAAAAAAAATTAACCAATTGTGCCTCTGGTGTGCAAACCGAACCAAACACTTTCGCACTTTTTTTCGGAATGCGACGAGATCCCAACAGGCTCCTTGGGCTCATACCCATACACCCAGACATGAGGCTGATCTGTCACCTTCCGGTTAATTTTCAGCCCAAGCAGTCACAAGGCATTGGTCTATTGGCTCGATTCTTCCACAAGTCGGATATTGTTAAGGTGTAGACCATCGTCTTTCCTCAAATTCTTTCAAGTAATGTACGAGCAGAGGTGTCGAATCGACGAAATTGCGTCTTCTACACAGGCTTCTGCGGAGTGGACAGGTTGACCTCATATGGGCAATGGCTTGCACCGCAAAATGGTACTTAAAATGCAAAAATTGGAGAAAACACAATTCCACACTTTGAAATTCGACAAAATATTCTGCACATCGTTTATGTCAAAGATACATGTCGATTCCGACAGCCGGATTGATAAACAACCCCTTCGGAGGGTCTATTACCAAAAATAAAAAAAACACGAAGTCCAGGAGTAGCTTGGTGATAGAGCAAGCGAGATCGAGAATTCCCATACTTTTTGTTAATGAAGGATAATCAAAGAACGAACTGTATTCTTTTCGCGTTTTGTTGTTGATAATACTTCTTCAAACCGAACCATCTGCTCATTTTGCTTCTGATATTCTGACCGTCAAAATCTTTTTGCCCTTTTGCTCAAGCACTTTACGAGCACTCAAAAGCGCCGTATTCTGATGATCTTTTTAATTTCTTGCCGAATTCACCACACCGAATCCACAGACGCACACTCGTGACAAAATAGTAGATACAAATATTAGCTTGATCACAGCTTTTCGACTGTATTATCACCCAAATTTCCTCATCTTACGGAGTCTATTCGGCTGGTCTTCACTTCTGCAGCTAAAAGTATTAGTCAAGTATGACCAACAACAACTGTCGTAACATTTTATAACGACCTTTATCCATTTGATAAAAGAGTGTTCCTCATACCAGACTCCCATTGCCCAATGCCTTTGCGTAAGAGTTCTCATGAAGTAACATCCAATCATTTTATTCTGATCCCATAAATTAATCAATTTGTTTACTTAAGTATAAATTGAATGAGTAAACCTCTTTCTGGATCTATAGAAATCACATCTAAATCCACCTTTCTCATATCCATCTTCCATTTGTCCATTTGTGTATTTTTGGAATCCCCTTCTCATGGTCGGAACAATACAAGTTAATCTTCTCATATCGTCCTCGTCCATTGTGATGGAAATACACACATGCATCCTAATGCAATCACCTTTCAATCATGTTTCCTCAACTGTTTTTCCCATTTCAATTCCATTTCCCTTTTATTCAAAAATGTAATTATTTTCTTGTAAAGAATATTAAATAAGAAAAAAGAAAAATACTATATTGAACTTTTGAATGTCCTTTACTTTTGCAGGATATCCACAACCAATGTATCGTTGGCTGAAGGATGGTAAGCCAGTCGAGGACTTTTCATCCAGTCAATACTATCGCATACACAACACCAAACGGGAGGACGCGGGTAGCTATCAATGCATTGCCAAGAACGATGCCGGATCGATTTTTAGTGAAAAAATCGACGTCGTTGTTGCATGTGAGTATTTAAAAAAAATATATATTAAATTAAAATAAGTCTAGAGGAAAACTGTTAATCACTCGTCCTGGTTACGGGTTTATTTTTTATACTTGCCGAAGCAAGGTGAGCTTCAACTCGAAGGAAATTGTTGGTAATTTACTTCGATGAACTACGAGTGCATTAATTGATTTAATGGAAGCCAAGTAGAAATGGTTTTGATTGTGGTGCGAGATGGCTTATTTCGATCACAGTGCAATCAATATAAGCATGTCGTATATGCAAACATTTTATTTACTTCTTGATACTCATCCACGAGAGTTATTGATGAAAACCTGGTTTTAAGAAAGTTAGGTTCCGACAGTAAATTTTTTTTTGTCAAAATTTCGATCCCAGTTTTTTTAGATCCTACAATTATGATTGGAATGTACAATTATGGTTCATGGGAGTTCTTTAAGAACTCCGAAAAAGACAAGGTAATTGTTGATGACATGTCGACACAAATCGGGAATCAACTTGGCCATAACTTGAAAAATATTCGTTTTCAAGTAAATTGTTTGCTGAAAAACGATCTTTTGTATATGCCCATAAAAATAAGCGCAATAATCTTGGTGGTCTGTTCTCATAACCAGAATGCAAAAAACCTCGTGCTGGAATTTATTTCATGCCATTAAGCCAAAACAGTTCGTGTTGTGTGAAATATTTATTCCGCCTTGTTGAAACCGATTTGAGGCCAGGAAAATTGCTTAACATTTGAATATAGCAATGAGAATTCACAGTACCAGACCTGATTTTTAGTGGATGATTTGGTCTTTCGAAATTAACATACTCGCAATATGGATGAACCGAATGAAAAATGTGCCTCCAGTTCAGTCAGTTTTCAGTTCTTGATTAGATGGAAAACCTAATCAAAAATATGTACACCGTAATGTGCCGTAATCCAAGCACAAAAATTCTGCAGACACGTATACTTAGACCATTTTGTTATTTGATAGTTGGTACTTCAACTGTCAATCAGTAAATATATTTTTTGATCGGTTGTGTAGTTTTTGTTTGGCGTCTGTTGAAAAATGGAAAATCAAAACGAACATTTACGTCATATTTTGCTTTTTTATTTTCGGAAAGGAAAAAACGCATCGCAAGCTCACAAAAAAGTTATGTGCTGTTTATGGTGACGACGTTTTAAAAGAACGACAGTGTCAAAATTGGTTTGCCAAATTTCTTTCTGGTGATTTTTCACTCAAAACCGAAAAACGCTCTGTTCGTCCAGTTGAAGTTGATGACGACCAAATCAAAGCAATAATTGATTGGGATCGTCACAGTACCACACGTGAGATTGCAGAGAAGCTTCATGTATCACATTTGCTGTGTACGAAAACTCGATATATGGGTTCCTTATAAACTGAAAGAAAAAATTTAACACAACGCGTTAACATCTGCGATTTGCTAAAGAGACGTAATGAAAATGATCCATTTTTAAAGCGATTGATAACTGGTGATGAAAAATAAGTTGTTTACAACATCGGAAATCAGAAAAGATCGTGGAGCAAGCCAGGTGAACCAGCTCAAATAACATCCAAAGGCTGATATTCATCAAAAGAAAGTTATGTTATCAGTTTGGTGGGATTACAAAGGAATTGTCTAGTTTGCATTTTTACCACCCAACCGAATGAGCGATTCAGATGTCTACATCGAACAACTAACAAAATTGAATATTGCAATTGAAGAAAAGCGTGAATTGACAAATCGAAAAGGTTTTGTATTCCATCATGACAGTGCAAGGACACACACAAATTTTTGGTCACTCGGCAAAAATTATTGTAGCTTGGTTGGGATATTTTGTGATGCTGCCTGAAAGATGACAAAAAGTCACTCCTCAAAATGGGCAAAACATTACAAAATAAAGTTATTTCGTTCCATGAAAAAAATTTCTTTTATTTTCTAAAAAAAAATCCGCAATTACTTAGTTGCCGACCTGATACTTAGGTTTTTCAAGACAACTTCGATCTAAACTCCTTTCTGGAAGAAAAAATAAATGTTCATGTCCTGCAAAACACTCATATTGCCGGTTCTAATATACGGCCCTGGCAGTTTAGATAGCGATGGTGACGAAGATACAACCACGATGGCTTGGCCATATTGAGCGATTAAACACCACTTCTTCAGCTAAGAGTTCCTTCGGATCGCAGGCACCAGGATCACAAAAGAAAAAGGAAACAATCGCGAATGACAGAAAGTTTGATGTAAGATAACCGCGAATTTTGGCTCTAGCACTCGTTCAAGTCCACCAGGGATCGAGTTCTAAGTAAGCTAGGTGGTTATCATATCAGATGCGCTTTGGCTGCAATTTTAAAAAAACAGTTTGCTCTATAAAAGACATCCAAGAATCCAAGTCGAACACCATTTCAAGAGTTTTTAAATAAGTTCTGTATACTTTTGGCTATGATATCGCAGGACATCAAATGGCAGTTTCCCCATAAAGAGTAGCCAAACTAGACCTGGTTTTATTTAATCTATTGCTTTTTGGCTTCGCCCTCAGACAGAATTTCTTTTGAGAATAGCTATTACTGATCATCATTCCTCGTGAACAATGAAAACAGTGCTCGCCTCGAATAAAAACAAACTTCAAATAAAATAAGCATAATTTAGCATTGACATGGCCTAAACCCCTAAGCTGTCACACTTCTTAGGGCCGTCCCAATAAATATGCACACTTTCCAAGAATTCATTTAATTTTACCCAATTAACTTCATTTGCATCCGGCAAAAGCCTGTCCTCCCTCATTCCACATGAAGCCTTTCGCACGACCCAAGACAAGATATAAAATGCAACCTCACAAGCCACAGCCAATTGTTGTTGTCATGTGCATAACTGTGTCCATCGCGAATCATATCAGAATTAATTGCCCCCAATTGAATCCCGCCAACTGCTGCATACCATCGATCTCTTAATTTGCAAAAGATACGATATCTTATCTTACATTGTTTTTTTTTATTATTTCAGACATGGGCATCTTTGAGGATCTCCAAGAGAGTCGTATGGCAGTTCACTCGGGTCATCCGGCCGTTTTTAATTTACCACCAATCGAATCGGTGCCCCCACCATCAGTGATGTGGCAAACCGAAGAGGGACCACTCAATTACGATATCAAATACGCCTTCACCAGGCCAAATCAAATGATCATCCTCAGTGCAGATGAGAGTGATCGCAAGGCATACAGAGCCCGAGCCATAAACACCCAACTGGGCAAAGAGGAGAACAGTGCGTTCATCCACTTAAATGTGACTGGTGATCCGTACACCGAGGTTGCACCCGAAATCATAGTCCATCCCGAAGATATGAAACTCAAGCGAGGCGAACAAATAGCCGAGTTACAGTGTATATCTAACGCCAGACCACTGCACGAAATCGAAACATTGTGGATGAAAGATGGCATCTTGATCGAGAACTCTGGAGTTACGCACACCTTGAACGATCCATGGAATCGAACATTGGCCTTGCTATCGGCCAACTTGACACATTCCGGCGAGTATACATGTCAAGTGCGATTGCGATCAGGCGGATTCCCGACACTGACATCCTCGGCCAAAGTCGAAGTCCAAGAGCCGCCGACATTCTTTACTCCGATGCGATCGGAGACGTACGGCGAATATGGAGCTGTAGTCACATTGCCTTGTGACGTTGTTGGTGATCCCATGCCGACTGTGGTATGGTATCGCAATGCCGAACCAATTGATGTCGCCGACATAAGGTGAGCTTAAAATCTCAGATAAAGTTGCTTTTCAGTAATCGAAGTTTTTCGTTTGACAGATACTCGATGAAGGAAGATAATTCGCTTGTAATCAAGAAGCTGACAATCGATGATTCAGCAATGTTCCAGTGCTTGGCCTCGAACGAGGCTGGTGAAAAGTCCTCGTACACTTGGCTCAGAGTAAAAAGTGAGTATACCAAAGTTGCAAATGTAAATTGATGTCATTAAATAAATTGTCTCTCCTGCTAACCGCAATGAAATCATTATTTACTAAAAACTCATCCCATAGAAGGTTATCGATATGAAAAGGATGCTTTTGTTAATGGTGGAAATGCTATACTAAATCAAACTAAAATTGCTTATGCTGAAACTAAAAAAACAGTGCATAAGACACGTCTGCCTACTAACTATTATAGAGATTTGTTAAGACGCGTTAAACGCTTGGCTCAGCCGCGCATAATTCGGGTGAGAGCATCACATTCTGGATCGTCTGGCAGACGAAAGGATTTTCGCTTTGGTATGGGTCATCAAAATAACATCTAAGCATATACACATTCAACCTCACATGCACTTACACAATCAACCATGCACCTCATTGTTGTTGTTGTTACTAATCCAATTTCACTTACTTTGTGTATTGTTTTATTTGCACATTTTGTTGTAGTTTTTTTGTTTTTTTTATTTTCTTGTGATAAAATTTTGGGCTTTAATTTCACTGCAAAACATCTAGGAATACACGCAACTTTTAATTTTAGACTTGCACTAATTAGCCATCAACTCAAAGTTTTTTTTTTCGATACCATTAAGTTACGCTTTTGAAGGAATAAAGGCCAGGATGGAAGTTGGCCTAAAAGAACAGTTCTCTAAAACCAGCTCGGTTCTATCCTTGCGGCCTCTGAAAGAAACTTTTTTGATATCCCTATCCACCAGATTTGTAAAGGATGGCATTCATTTGTGAATGCATTCACGGAATTTTTTTCGAAGAAATTAAACTTTGATTTATTCAATCATATTAAATTCAAAAAGGACTGCAAATAAAAAAGACTTACTTTTGAATGTGATGACTGTTGCATTAAATATTTGGCAATCATAGAATTAAAATCTTTTCTGGAAGTCAATTGAATTCACGTAAGCTAAAATGGAGTCAGTAGTGAATTCACTTTTAATTCGTTGAAGTCAGTGAATTCAACTTAAATTGTTATACTTCAATTTTTAAAGTAAGTTCTTCGATTAGTCTTCTTCTTCCTTATATTAACGCGCGAGGTAATGTGATTGGCCAAAAGGGACCACATCCTTCATAGTCTGCCTACTCTACTGGTTCGCCTTTTGAGTTCGCTAGCTTGACGTCTTTGTAATTAATATGCAGATTAAAAGATCGGAAGCGAGAATACTTTTCAAACATTAAGCAGTCATTCCGATGGTCGTCTATTTGGCCTTAGCTCAAAAGTTTTATATTATAATTTGAACGAATATAGCCACGTGACTGTTTGGAAAGGTTCATAAAACCATACCATCAGCAATGGCGACACTTGTTCAATTACGTAATAAAGTTAAATACGTAACACATAACCAAAAACTTATTTCAAATTCACTTGGCTCACCTTGCCAAAGTTCGGTTCATTATGTTCAAAATATCATCGGCTTACTAAAATAAAATTCATGCATTATTCATTCACTGTGCATAAGAATTTTTCCTGTTGAATGCAATGACTTCAGTTGATTTAATATGAATTCACTGCTAACTTCAGCTTACATCAAGTGAACTTAATTCTTTAACTAAGAAAATGCAATTTTTTGACTGATTTACATTGAGTGCACCAATGACTGACTTCAAAAGAATGATTAATTAGTTTTTCTTAAATCACGATCTTTTTTAATGCATAATGAATTCAAATCATTCTGGATGAAATCAATAGAATACTCTTCCCATTTCTCTGAAGTCCAGATCTAATTTTTATTTATTTTATTGATTTTAAGGCAAAAGCAATATTTTTTATCTATGGGACAATCTTCAAAAATACTCATTTGATTATAAAATTCCTTCCACCAGTATTTTGAATGGACCTTCAGGGTTGATAAAGGTTATATATTAACCCGTTTAAATGATGCGGGTTCGTGGCGACTATAATCGATGAAAACACGGTCGGCCGAATTGTTTTTTAATTTCATCGCTTTCTATAGAAAATATTGTAGAGCTCAAAAAAAGTCCCCGATGAAATATGTCTCAAGCGATTGAAAATTTGTATTTTAATTTTATCCACCTTGTTTTTCGTGGTCATTTAATATAACGTTGGTCCTCATTGGCACTGTTTGTATTCTCATGAATCGAGGGCCTTCCACTTTGTCCGCGAACCTTCTACGATGCATTACCTTGTTCTTAATGCCTTTAACTGTTCCACAACTAATATTTTAAGCCTATTCAAGCCATGCTGAAACGTTATCAGTTCTGGTCTGGTTTATTCATATCGCCTTGTACACCGAACTTGACTTAGGGCTGATTTTTCCAGGGCTGCTTATATCCATGCAACTCCTAACAATACTGCTTCCATCATGCATCGCTGTGAGTCCTATAAGAACACAATCTAGGTGATAAGATTAACGAGTTGTCGTCCGAAGAGTCCCAAAATTCTGAAATTTATTGAAAAAAATTAGATTAAGTTTACAAACTAGTTCTTAGAAGACCATTCCTTATTCAATTTTTTTTAATTCTTACTTGGAATGATAATGGCATAATGGAACTTACCTCGAAGATTCTTCTGATCCAATAATTTTGCTCCACTTTTCTGTAGTGAAAACTTTCTATTGTTTTGGGGTGTTTTCGGAGACCCATTCCTTGCTCATGGCCTCGCAATTTTTCACATTTGATTGATTCAATATTGATCCCGCTGATCTTGAAGACACCAAAAGTTAATTTTAGCACAACTGATGTCTCGTAGTCAAAAGGACACGATTTAGTTATTTTTATTTTATTTTTTATTATTAACCATGGACAATTATTGCCAGTTCATGTTCGAAATGCTTCTTTACGACAAAAACTAGACGGAAGAAGATTTCCACGAAACAACGAGTTTGATAAATGCAGCTTGAAGAAGGTTAAAAACGATATAGCTCCTGATCTTTATTTTCAGAAAAAAAAGTTTGTTCAGCGATAAGGCTTATCGTCGCATAAGGTCGCATTTTCTGCCCAAAAGTAGACTGTTTGTTGCCTAGCATAGGCACCTGACTGTACGTTACAGTCAAGCTCTGCAAACCCTTGATAAGTGACTATTTCCCGCTGCCCAATAGATTGACGTGAACATGGATGAGCTCTGGTTTCAGTATGACGGCAAGTATTTCGGAGATGTCTCAATCTCTAAACAAGTCGTTATTAGAGTTTTACCAAAAGGATTTGATGAGTTTCAACAGAAATCGCAAGGAACATCTTTCAGAACATATCACCTAGCCGTACCTTCTTCTAAAAGTAAAAAAGCTATTCACTGTAAGGCGAGGGAAAAGAGGAACTCAATGAATTTAATTTTTGAGACTGCTTCAGATTTTTTCTAATATCGGCATGTTGCCATGGTTAAACGCAAAGGATTTTTCTGTTGTGTGAGACTTCTAACGTGAAAATATTTCCTAATTTTTGAATGGGCGCAAGACATTCACATCACACCCTTTCTCGTAAACCAATGAACTATGCTCATAATTTGATTTCAATGAATCCAAGTTTTTAAACTCAGCTTTCAAATATCTTTTTCCGCTTTAATTCGAAACAATTTGAAATGATCATTGTATAAGAATCTATTGACAATTCATTCCGTTTGAATATAATCGAAATATAATCTAAAAATGTACTGCTTAGGTATGAATCAATACCAGAATATTTGATTTTTAATCACTATCCGAGATAATTGACTTATCTTCCAATTTCAATTGTTAATTGCCTGTGAAAAGTATTGATTTTGTGTTGAAGCTTTCCGGTCGACGTTTGAAAATTGCCCATTTCAATTGTTAATTATCCAATTAAGATCGATTACAAGTTTGGTTAATACCCAGACTGATCCGGACTATTATACTGTGCCAAAGTAAATTAATATTAAATTTAAACATAAAATCTATATGCAGAAATTTGGGTTTGAGGGTTTTCTATTGAGGTCATTAGTACCTTTCATTTCAGCATATACTGAGGGATGTAATACGATGGATGAATATGTAGACTTTGACATATTTTCTCTGTGCCCCAGAACATTTTTTTCAGCTCTCAGAAGTTTCACTTGAGGGAAGACATACCATACTTCTCATTGCATAAACTTAAATGAGTGTTATTTAAATGAATGCTCGAAACCGCTTTGATCTAATATATTTTTACAGCTTATTTGGGTAACCCGGTATTCAACTTAATTGACCTTCATAATTAATTTGTATAACGATTAAACCTAAACAAAACGATTGATATGTGTCGTGAGAAAACAATTTGAACAGTTTTTACTGGACGTGGCTCACGAATGTTGTAGGCTACTACGGGTGTTTTATAGATTTTTAATGAGCCTCATTCTAGATCGCTGTGTTTTTTCTTTCGTTGACAGTTACTTTCAGTCCGCATCAAGTTTAGCTTAGTAAACCTACTGTTAGTAGCAATATAGTCGCATATGACTTGCTGAAACGCTGGTATGGAACTACCGAAAAATGGAAAACTCCTTAAAAAAGACAGTAGACATATTTTCTTGATGGAGTCGAAGGTGACGCCACAGAAAAAAGCCAATTTAGGTTTATAAGAACAAGCAAAGTTTTTGGAGAAGAGATGAGTTCTTAATGACCATGATATCACGTTTGTTCGGTCCCTTATTCCAGGCTCTAGCTAGACACAGTAAACCGCATAAAGTTTTTAAAACTAAGCCGGTATAAATAACCTCATTCCATATGTTCGAACCGAAAACCAAATAGAACAGGAAATACTCGAATTCGCGAAGAATGCTTCCAACATTTTGAACGTGGAAATTCTCCGAGGCACAAACTTCGCCTCCAGGTCACATGCTAGTTCTACTTTTCAGAGTTCAACTCTCCAACCAGAAGCTGCAAAAATCGAAAAGAAAACTCCAGCTACATCTCGCGGAGGATACTTATCCCTGTGCGGTCATACTAGAAAGCAAAATCTACATTGACGAAGATTGCATCCGCATTGAAATGTACTCTTTCATAATTTTTTAAATAAAATAAATATATAAATAAATTGAATAAAATATTCCTAATATTAGAATTCAGTGGTTCTTCGGTTTTCACTGGTTATCAACACAATTATTCACTTACTTTTTTTATATACCTCTGTGGAGACAAAACCCCACAAACAATTATTTTTTCTCCTATATTCGATTTGAAACATTCAAAATTAATTTTCTCAACCAAACAAAATTTATTGCCTTTTTTCTGTCTGTTTGGAAAACTTTTATCAACCTCTGGCGTTCTTGAGGAAACCATTTTTTTTTTTCTGTTAATAATTTAAATGGATTCACATAGAACAACATGGCTTACTGTAATCTCGAAAATATGGCAGCATTCAAGAGAAAACAAAAGAAAAAGTTTCTCTACTTCTGAATAACAGAAAAACTTTCTTCAAAACTTCGATTTGGATGGGGAGCAAATAGTTACAAGTTTAAAGCTAAACTTGTCGAAAACATTTGGATTACTTTATCCCAGTTGACCTGATTGAAATCATAGTTAGAAAACTCGCATAAGATGCTGGGATTTCTTTAAGTTTTTTTTTTATTGGTCCACTAGCATTTAAGGTATCCTTTATGGTGGCAGAAGTTTATTTCTTATTGATTATCTGTAAAATATATATTCGATAACTTTTAGGCTTAAAACAATTAAGCTTCCGCTGTTTCGTTTTCAAAACAGGAATGCAAATTATATCCTCTTAGTTAATATTTTAGGTGGTAAATTTTACGATTGATTCAACAAACAAGTTTCCTTAAGAAGTAGTTCACTTTGCAGAATAATTTCCCATTAAGCAGACATCCTTCCAAAAAAGAAAAATCACCGCGGCCCTTCTCGTAAGATCGAATTGTATTTATAATAATCCCTTTCGCACAACCCCTATTTTTTCGCCTCTGTGCAACGACGCCGCGACCTGAAAAGGTCTATTAAATTGAAGGGTTTGAGTTAAGTATGAAGACGTTCTGCTATGTCTTTTGAAGTGGCTCTCATTAGTTCGACTGAAGTGATACCTCCCTGTGGAAAATAAGTTACCTCGTTAGCTTTCTTTTACTTTTCTTGTCAAGGCTAAGGCCTTCCTTATAAGAATAAGACCTGATTAATCACTTGGATTGCCTTTGTCCATCCCCATTCGTCAAGGTGAGTTAGTTTTCCCATTCATTAATCAGCGTTTCAGCTATTATCCAAGTGACACAACAATATGATTCAGGAACTACCTAACGTAGTTTCCAGCCCTAGCGAGCTCATCGGCAGATTCGTTTCCTGCAATCCCCCTGTGTCCAGGGACGCAGCCCAGTTTCACTTAGTGGGATTACAGTGCCTCCTAGCAATTTTTGACAGTTTTGGAGTTGGATGATAGTACCCTAAGTGCTGCCTTTATAGATTTATATTCTAGCGCCTTAAATTCCACGATGAGATTGTGCGGGGCGTAGATCTCAATAGCGTGAATTTCAGCTTGATATCGGTAGCACCAGAACCAAGTTGTATAGAGATCCTTGTGTTGGGTCTCGCCATCATTGTGTACATCCAAGGTACAATTTTGAGAGAGAGACCGTTTAGGCGTCTGCTGTAAAGTCGCTCGTTCTGATTCACTCCAAGATATTTGAGACCGCTGGGATAGACAAGTTTTGTGTTATTTATCACTATGGGTTCACTCGTGTCTTCCTTGAGAAGGGCACTAGTACGGTTTAACTAGGATTTACCGATGATCCTGCTGTATTACACCATAAAAACTTAAGTAATGCACTGTGCATGCCACTAGATACTGTCTTGTCGGATGTGCCTCTTATAATAATCGCCAGATCATCAGCATAACCTAAGGTGATGAAGCCATATCTTTGGAGATCTGCTAACAGTTCGTCGATAACTATTGACCATAATAAAGGGTGAGAGAACACCTACCCCTTGGATGCGGTTACAGAAACCCACACTCATCCCGAAGAGAAAAAAATAAAACGACTCTCCACAATGGCCTTGATCCATTGGTTGACCGATTCTTCGATACCTCTGATTCTGGTCGCTGTTGTCATCGTGTCGTAGTGTTATCGAAAGTTGAGGAAAGCACATAGGGCTATTTCTTTTGAATCGAGTGCGTCTTCTATCTTTTTGACGAGAAGGGCACATGTGGTAGATTTACCTTTCTTATATGCAAATTGGTTAGAGTTGTCTTACCCTCTAAACTCAAACCAATTTGCATTTAAGAAAGGTTTATCTATCACATGTGCACTTCATTATCTAGACTGTAATGTGAACATCAATTAGTCCCTCCATCATCTTGAGTGCAAATGATGTTAGACTTTTGGGTCTGTACGATTTGGGCAGGTCTATGGTTCTTTTTCCCAGTTTTGGAATAATAACCACATTAACCTGTCCCCATTTATTCCTAGCTCTTAATAAAGCTGTCAATTCCAGTAGGATAAGGTCACTTGATTTCTGCAGTAATGCAACGAAGAGACCATCACCACTGGGAAATTTGAATGGTTCGAAGGTAACAACACTTCACTTTACCTTATTTGTAATAAATATTTATCCAGATAAACTGTTTACTCTACTGTTAACTTAAACCCCATGGTCTGTTGTGTTGGAGTGCGCATCAGGTGTGTCAAGAGACGAGCCTGAGAAATGTACCTGAAGCAGCATTCTTAGTGTGTCTTCCCCATTTCCTAAGTTGTATATCGTAAGCCTTTATAAATTTCTCTTCTCCATCCGCCTATAAAATTTCATCACATGGGCTTTTATTTCAACCTAGTATCCAGCGGTAGGCTTAAATACTGCACCGACTTAATACGAATAAACAGATTTTATTATATGTAAGGTTCACAAGCGCTGATTTATTCTTAAGAATGTTTCGCAATTACTTTGTTTACTATTTGTCGCCGACTGTTTTATCGGCGGCAGCCAAAAAAGTCGTTTCATTCGCGAATGCAGTTATAATAGTGCCTTTTACTCGTGGTAACTTTTTCGTTTACACTGAGAACAATACCCGGCCAATGACGCTTTCATATGGTACTCCTTTGAAAATATTTAAAACACAAAATAATATTTAAAATTTAAGTATAATACCTTATAGAGCCTGACGTAGCTTTTACGTCCGCCATGCCCTTATACCATACATTATCAAAGACTTGAGAGAAGTCAAAAAGGCATAACCAAATCTATTTTTGTCATTCAAGGCTTTTTCGTTTTCTTGTTGTTCAGTAAAGCTTGTCAGTCGTCGAACCCTTGAATCTGAAACTCAATAAGCGCTTTTGTGATTGGTAGTGGTAGTACTCAAAATTAGTTTTCCAAACGATTTCGATATCAGCAACTTTTTATGACTCCTGCATTGCAACCTGATCGTGGTTTATATTATATATAGTATAATTATTTTAATATAACTTTTCAAGATTCGTACATATGTTAAATCGTACACAGGGCCCACTGGATTGATAAAGCGAACACAATCCTTAAGTAATTGCCTTTTTTAAAACACGAATCACGGAACTTGCTGTCATTTTCAGTAACACGGGACAGTCATCAGAAATCAAAGGTCTGACTAAGTTCATATAGCAAGTGATATTCGTATTAATCGAACCAGATCCCGAAGTACTTGTCTACACATCGTTTAACTACGAGTCTATACTGTTTAAATCAAATAAATTGTTGATAATAGAGGCCTAGTCAGGATAGTTTTTTATTTCTAGTAGTGGCTCTTCAATCTCCAGTCATTCCAATCGCTATCGGATGAAGCAATCAAGTCCTCATTTTAGCAAGGTGAAGAACATCTATTAGATCAATTGAAAATGTTTTTAGAGTGCAGATGAATTGATCTCAGCTGTGGCAGACTTTTTACTTACTCGTTATTCGGTTAGCATGTTATAAAGCTTGTACGGCTTATTTATACCAAGTCAGTTCAGCTTTAAATGGGCGCTTCTAACCGCACGGTGTCGAGAGCCATCTTAAGCCAACCAAACAAGCACTCGTTTTAACCTTTGTCCCACTGAATATATGTCTGGTATCTGGTATCATGACCGGCCCTGAACACGATTTTTTTTATCAACTACCCAGATCTGTTGACAACCTTTTCTGTACTATTGCTGTTTTCCAGTGCATTATTCATCACAATTTTGAACAGTAAATATCTATAGCTTCCAAGTGGAGATGTCGAAGCACAAATTTTGATATTTCATCAATTCCGGTTGAATTGTTCTTTGGTGATAGCTTGAAGATTTGGCTTCGAAGTGAATGGAGGATGCAGAAACTTGAAGGAAATCGTGTTTTCCAATAAACCAACTGCATCCTTGACGATTAAGGATGACATTCGTAGGAGAGGTCTGCGAAATTTTCATGCAAAGAAGGACCAACTCGATCAATAAAAAATAAATTAAAGGGTAGCATTTCCTTAAAAAGTTATTTAAAAAAAATATGGACTTGGAATAATTTATTTTATTATATTTAACGATTTTATTTATTAGAAAGAAAGAAAAGAGTTAACTAATGAACTTGACCTAGACTCGATGCCCAGTTAAAGGAAATACACCTTTTTAGAAGATATTAAGTTTATTTATGTGCGACCTGTTTCTTCAAATTCTTTTTAACACTACTCCAAACACAGTTAAATAAATTAGTTAAAATTCTTAAAACAAATGTGAAAACACTCAAAGTGTTTATTAAAAAAAGAACTTCTTGCCAAGAATTCTTCTCGAACCAATTAAAACCAATTCTTACTTATCTGATTTCCCACCGCATTCCTTCCATTTCTAAGTACTTAGTGCGATTCTCATCCAACTAGACAAGAATGGACTTTGTCGAACACTCAACTCCAAGAAAGCAGGTCGCGGCTGCAAAGCCTTGCAATAATTCTATTCGCTAATTGCATAAAATTATTCACAACTTGAATCAGTGAAGAGGAGCACCGCAGACGACTGAAGCGGACTGCAGTTTGCTGAAACAACTTTTCCCAAAGATTATTATCTCGGGGGGAACTCAGTCTATCGGCTGTGAGTTCCCAGACATTTAAGTCGTTCAACTTTGACGCGAATGTTGCTCATTAACATTCATTGCCGACCGCCGCCAACGCATTATTTTCTCATGACTAAAGCGGCAAACCCCGTGAAATCATCAAGTAGGATAAAGCTCTAAGCAGTCTTTCAAACTCCTTGATAGTAGATTTTCAACTTTTCATGGAACTTGTTTCCCTAGGAGCTTATCATTCTAGTTGAGTCATATAACAGCAACTCATCTTTTGGCCAAAAATAATGAATTCGATTTGAATGCTCACTAGCCGAAGGCTACGATGATTGACAAGCCAACCAATCCCCATCGGATGAGCAAACCTCCGTAAAAATATCCGGACTTGTTTTCCATGGGAAAAGAAAAACAACTGCTGGGAAAAGTGGTCCGACAAATGCCAATCAAAATGAATGAAATAATGTTGCAGAAAATGCAAGAGCTGCAAATTGGCAAACAGGCGGTTGTTGCCGTTGAGTATTGGTAATGTGATTGGGTATTCACACGAAATGTGCATCATCGTTGGATCCTTTTAATCTGCGAACTGCATCGTCCTGTGAAAGGGCCAATTTACTCGGCATTATGCGGTCGAAACAGAAAGCATGCATGCATGTGTACATCGTCCTCTCTGTGGCCGCTTGTCGACGGATGGGAGGAGGACAATGCATCGTCCTGTGCTGTGCCGTTCGGTCAATGTGATTTAACTCCGATGACCTCAATTACATGGAATTGCATGACCAGGTAATTCACTACCCTGCCACACAATTCCTTGGGGGTAATTATGAGGCAGTAGCTGAATTGCGTGCGTCTACACACATGCACATGGACTTGCAAGTGTGGAAGCTGTTGTGTCGTCGGGTATATGCCACCTTATCGATGTGAAGAGTTTTATACAGATTATGGTCTTGCGGCTTGTCCTGGTAGTGTGGAAGAAAAACCAAACTAAAGTTGAGCCACCACGCGGCCGGTGGTTGGAAGGCAATAGTCACATTTTCAACGTAATGTCACCAAATCGCAGGTGATTTATGGCAAACACAGGAACAGGCTTAATAGTGTCACGAAGGTTTTAGCGAAAGTATATGATTTAGTTTTTAGTGCTCATAATTGGTATTGTTTTGCTGAATTTATAAAGGATGGCTAAAAGGCAATTAACACAGTGCATCCCTAAAAATTGTGAGGACAGTGTCAAGTTCGTCCCAAAGAAGCTTTATTGTAAAGGTTTTTTTTTCGTCGAATAAGAATGCACTTACCTGTATCCACGCAAATTAATCGCAAAACCGATGTAGATAGAAAGATAGATATTTTTATTTTCGTATTGAAGATTACATGACTTTTGCCGCACAGTTTACACCGAGATACGAAACGTATTATATCTTACAACTGAAGTATATTTTTTTTACAAAGATACAAGAATATGGAAAAATTATTAAGAATCTGAAGGAAAACTACGAGAAAAAACCTTCATGTAGGAGTATTTAAATAAAAAGTGTTGTCCAAAAAATTAAAAAAAAATAGAAAATGTAGATATGTTTAAATAAATAAACACTTGAATATGAGTAACAAATAAATGAACAAATAATAAATATATAAGATAGACAAAAAACTAATAGTAATCAAGTGATAATGATGTAAATAATGAAGTAATGAAATAATTAAAAAAATATATAGGTATGGATATAATTAATAAATAAATAAATAAATTAATAAGGAAATAAATAAATAAATAGAAGTGTAAAATAAATAAGAAAATAGAAATAAATAATTGAATATATTAACATAGTCTCATAGAGATGAAGATACTAAGGCATTTATCAGAGGATTACCCGAATAAATACATTTACTCAAGAAGTTTTGTCTAAGCTTCAAAATACAGTCGGAGATCAATTCAACGTTAATCTAAATCTTCACAACTTTCAATGGTTTCGAATGTGGAATAAAATCCTGTGAATTAGGTTAAAGTCAATAGGTCGATATCAAAATCCTCCGTCCCGTTTCGGGCTCCACCCACGGAAGTGAGTTGAAACCAATTTAACCTGAGTTTCTCAAACCACTACACAATCTTTCATTCTTCTCCTAATTCTTCCGCTCTCTCTGTGCTACACGCATTATAAGAGTCTTAATATCCTCTTGAAGAGCGAACAAATAATTAAAAAAAAAATAAAAAAAAAACGTTCGCTTGTGAATGAAGATCATGTGTAGAATAATATCTGGGCAGATTGCGCATAATTTTTAAGAGTTTATTCTGCTTGATTTGAAGTCTTGAAATATGACAACTTGCACAGTTTTTCACGCTTGACATCCATAGAGGTGAATGGTGCAAAACCGATGTATTCTTCTTATATTTATTTAAACTGACTTAACCAACACCGGAGGAGGATTAAACATCTCAGGACCTTCATCGAACCACCGACTTAATTGACTGGAATGAGCACATATCTAGGAAGAAACTCTTCTGCAGGAGAACGTCAAACCTCAACTCTCCTTTTTTCCAACAACTTCATTCTGGCACTCTTTTCCACAAAGACCTGTAGTAGGTGAACTCCTTTAGCTGATACCTGCTTTTGAATTTACTCGCTCTTGAATTCTTATTATTATAATGCATTTGCACAAAGGTAGCAGAAAAGAAATAAACAATTTTATTTTTTCACAGGCTGGAGTCCTAATAAAGTCGGAGAATTCGCTATGAACTCATTTGTGTTCGCTTAACTCGCAGTATTTTATACGCAAATGTTTATTGTTGATATACTTACATTTGAAATATTTCTGCATCACTTCGATGTCAGTGTTAGGCCTTCACAGCAGTCAATGACATAAACTTCACAAACTTTGAGTTCAAGTTGCAGCAAACTCAGCGCAGATTTCTGGAGCTGTTAGCTGCTGTGGAGTGTAAAGATGTACGTTACGGTCAAGTAGCTATTTAAGAATTTTTGTTTTTCAAGTCCAACTCATGCTCTTTGCAAGAAAAAAAAATACTACAAGGGTATACACCATATGCGTGCTTGATAAATAGTAGACAATATCTGTTTCTACTGCCAAACAATAGTTCGAAATTAATGCTCCGCTTTTTCTGACTTTCTCACTGTTTAGTCCCTATGGCAACCATTGAATTTTGTTGCTGGGTGCCCCCTTGGGTTATTTATTACAGACACATTTGGCTCATAACTTAGCAACATTCAGCAGCAATATCAACTGTCAGGTGTAATATGGACGAAGGAGAGGTCCTTGGAACTTTCATTATCATTATCCATTTTATAGCAGTTATCCAATGAATTTTGTAAAATCGAGATCGACCTCAAAGTTTTGCGGAATAGAATGATAGTTAAATTGATCTTACTTGTGCAAAGCAGTTTCAAACAACTAGGCCATTTTTATACGTCAAACCGCAGCCACCGAAAAGATCCAAAAAAAAATTCTCTTTTTATTTCAGTCTATCAAGGACTGATGGAATCCAATCCAATCGCATCGGTCTAAATTATAAGGTTTGGTCGCGATCATCTTGATCACTACGAAACTATGTCGGAAATATGCGTTTGTATTACGTTATTTTCCTATCCTGAGTCTATGTGCGAATCAATCTGCGATTTGTATAGCTTCATCAGGAAGCAGGAACAGATTTTTAACTCGGCCAGGGCCTCAAACTAGTTTCAGCGCAAGTGTTATACTTTTTTCCATCACTTGGTGTGCTATCTTCCTCTTCAAGAAACTTTCTGCTTCCACGATGTACTAATCGACTATTTCATTAAAAATTCGAACTGTTTTATGCCTACAACAAATACATTAAGCTATTGCTATTCCCGCAATAAGGTTTTGTTCTTTTCTTAAAGAACAGGACGAATTCTGTCTAGCCAGTAAAGGCTTTGCTTCCATTATCTTTTTCCTTTCCGGCGATGTTGGAGACCTCAACCGTGTTGATGAAATAATCAATAAGGAGAACTATGGGCAAATATTCAAAGAACACACTTATAGGCCCATACTTCATAGCTTTGCAGATTATTACCGAAAACGGAATACTGAAATTGATGAAATGATTTTTTTTTTAAGAAACCGACCTCAACAGAAAAAAATTTGTTTTGGGCGAACTTGAAAGGGAGGTTCGAAAATTGTGTCTTTATAATCCAGACTTAATTTTGGAAATCCTCCAAGTCTCTCGGAGTTCAGAAACATTGAAACTTGCTCGTAGTTGGCTCTTGGCCTGCCTTTTAATTGAATCTGTTGAAAGGTCAGAAGTTCGAAACCTAGAGATAGCCTTGAAATTTCACCAAGTTTTTGAAACTGATTCAGGCACCATATGCCATTGGAATTAAATTAACGTGCAATCACCGAAATGGTCAACCAGCGAGAAAAGTCAGATTCAGTGGGTGGTCAAGCTGTAGGCTTGGCTGTGGTACGAAACCATAATACTGACTGAAGAGTAATGACAAAATTTTCTAGACTTACATATAATTGCACTGTCAACTGTTTGCTAATAAAATACTGCGAATTATATGACTGCAAATAAGTCGGTATCAAATACTCTGACCTTATTCGGACACCAGCCATGGGGCAAACTAATCCAAATTACATCTGTGTTTCAAGCAGTACGTAGTCTTTTAGTCCTTTTCCCTTTCCTCTGCTCACTCCGTCCGAAATGTTTTTTGAGGTTGAATCAAAAGTTATATGTAACAGAATGCCTTGATTTGAGCACGAATCGCAACTGCAAGGTGAAATTTAACTACAATAATGCAGCGCAGTCCTTATCATTTGCAAGCCTACAACAATTAAGTGTCGAAATTTTTTTGTTTTCATTCTTTTGTGCTAACAATCAATGGCAATAAAATCATAAATCATCGCCATTTATTTTCTTCCCAAAAACCGCTCTGTAATCCCATCAAGTACACATATTGGTGGTTGAAAAAAAAAACAACGTTAACTTTGGATGTTTCACTGCAATGGTGGTAAGGTACACACATGCCTTGATCCCATTATTTTATCAGGCTCATCCAGACCAATTTCGGTTTCCCTTTGGAATATTTTTCAGTCCAATTACCAACTGCATTCGTCTGCTTCTTTTATTTACTGCCATAAACCATTCTATTTTTCATTTTTTCAAGCGGGTTTCTACGCTCTCAAACGCAATATCAGTGCACTAAACTTCTTTTTCCGCTTTGATTCATTTTTTTTCTCTTCTATTTGTTATATGTCAGCTCTAACACATTTATTTGTCGGATAAAAAAGCAAAAAAAAAATGTTAACGCAAATTGGCGTGCTAAATATCATCACACTCTGCAAGGAAAATATTTTTCTGTTTTATTTTTTTCCTGCAAGCTCCTCTGAACCACATCACCATTGCATGTTTCAGCCACTATTTCTAGACTAAATTCTACACGATTCATTCCACAATTCAAATCACATATATGTACACGTTTTTTTTATTAATGGAACCAAAATGTTTCTATCTCTCCATAGCCTCGACTCCGATTATGGAGCAACCACCGCAGAATGTGACCGCATTGGATGGCAAGGATGCAACTATTTCGTGCCGGGCTGTTGGTGCTCCAATTCCGAATATCACTTGGGTATACAACGGTAAGTGATTGCCCTTAACAAAACCAAAAAAAAAACAAAAAAGAAGAAGCTGAAACCCGAGTGCTTGAGCGCTGTTTGGAGTGCAGTATTTATTTATTTTTTTTTAACATTTGTTAGTCTTCTCTTTTTATCCTTTAATTAACTCGTGATGCTTAGAGTTGCTAACAGTGATTTTTTGTTTTCGTTGTTTTTTGTTTTACCACTGTACTAACAACTATTCTTTATGTTTTTGCTGTCGCTGTACGAACAAAATACTCGTACACTACCACCACCGCAACTTTACAAAATACAAAATCGCACTTGGCACTTGAAAACCCCGCCATGCATTCACCCAAAATCCAAAATGAAAAAAAAAATAAATACAGAAACACAACTCATTGAGGTGTCGAGTAGAGTACAGGTCCTGGAGTCTGGTGACTTGCTCATATCAAATATACGGGAATCGGATGCTGGACTTTATACTTGCGTTCGGTCTAATGAGGCTGGTACTGTAAGCGGAGAAGCCTATTTAGGAGTTTTGGGTAAGTTTTCTAATTTGTTTTTATTTTTCTTGCTGTTTTGTTAAATTTTATTTATTTATTGTGATAATTTGTTTGCACTTTGTTATGCATTTGGGTGTGAAACTAATTTTGGATCGGTAATTATTATTAAACAGCAGAGCCTCGATAATCCGAACACACATACGAGGCAGTCGGATTATACTATGAAGATTTTTTTTTGTGATATAAATTACAGTTTTTAATCATCCGAAAGGTATAGGTACAGGAAAAACATTTAATGACTTCTTTAAGAGTTTTAAAACAGTACTGCAATCAAAAATCAAATTAAATTTCTGCACCAAAAATACCGACGTAGTCCGCCCGTTAAGAGACACCATTTTAATAGGTAATGATGTCGCTGCATTTATCTGAGCACGTGTTCTAAGGCCTACCTCTTAATCCTTGAACGTCTTGTTCGATCAAACTTCGATCCTCGTCCGGTCACGCGAGGCATCCTTATCTCATCTGCGGTAAACTTGCACACTGCCCAAATTTCGGGCGTTGGATGTCTTCGGCTATACTTTGTTCCTGTTTTACCCGCTTCACATCCGTATGGGTCATCGGATAAGAATATTTCTTCCGCGGCCTGCTTTCTTTCATCAGCAAGTCTCATCTTGGTGTGTACCATCAGTTTAGCAGACCAGTAATTACGACAGTTTCGTGCATCCTCTTTTCATTGTGATTTTGAAGAAGGTTATTTTGCCTTCCCTGAAAAGGTATTGAATCGCCTCTCGGAACCTCTGACCCATTTTTTTTATTTTTCTGGGGTCTTTGACACCTTTCTTTGACAGTTATGTTACTTCTTCATAGTGAGGAGCGTATAATATGTCCGCGGAAACTGTTGATTTGAACGTCCTTTGCAATTCTCTCATCACGTGTAGAGAATTCTGTCGTCAACCCAAAGGAGCCAAGCTTGAGCATTGCTCATGAACCTTAGCGAACTAATCTGCTGAGCGCTTCTTCTTCTGTGAGCTGCTGTATTGAGAAAAGAAGAACCCTTGTTCAATTAGTTTTTTTTCGCAATTTCAGGATAACGTAGTTTGATTAGGAGTGGATAGTGTTCACGGACCTCCTCTAGTGCCTTAGAGTTGTACGATTTTGCCGTAAGTCCGACTTGATCGTAAAGTATTTTCTGAACTGTGCTTATCTTATTTATGTTATATGCTTGGCCAACTCGGATTTGTCGAAAAAAAATAGAATATTTTCTGCTTCTCAAGGCTGAGATCGTCCTTCTGCAGACTCATAAAGCCTCCTGAATCGCTTCGGTCATTACGTTATTAAAAGCTCGTCCTATTAATGAGTTTCTAAGGCGCATCAAAACTGGGTTCAAAACTTTAAGTAAAGCCGAAGCTTGGCTAATGGTCATGCAGACCATTCAGACCGTCCTCTTTGCGTGAGTGATGTGCTGATATGCACTGACAGGTTGCAAAGGGCTGTTAAGGCAGTAAAAACAATACACAAATTTGTCGCAGAGTAGAAATTTTTGCATGTTAGGTGCCTCTCAGGATTTTAGTTCTCGTGATCGTCGTGATTAAATTCAGGTTAGTGAAATGCAAGTCCTCGGAGTGAGTCTGTCGTTGCGTCAGACCAGGAACTATCCTACCATTTGATAAATCAAGTATTTGTGTTTTTCTCAGATAGACTCAAGTAAAATCTGGCGCAGACCCCAGACTAAATGAAAGATACCTTCAAAATTGGCTTGTTTTGCTTAACCATCTTATTTTCATGTTATATATTTTTATTTCGTTTATACAACCTCTTTCATTACAACTTATTCTCATTTTCAGTTCGAACCCAAATCATACAACCACCGGTGGATACAACGGTCCTACTGGGCCTCACCGCCTCATTGCAGTGTAAGGTCTCGAGTGATCCCACAGTCCCATTCAACATAGACTGGTACCGCGAAGGACATCCGTCGCCCATAATCAATTCGCAGCGAATCGGTGTACAATCAGATGGGACACTGGAAATTCAAGCAGTTCGCGCCAGCGACGTTGGAACCTACTCCTGCGTCGTCACTTCGCCCGGCGGAAATGAAACCCGATCCGCAAGATTAAGTGTCATTGAGTTGCCATTCCCGCCAACAAATGTTATAGTCACCCGCTTGGACTCTCCAAGTCAGCGAGCGATAAATGTATCCTGGACACCCGGATTCGATGGCAACAGTCCAGTTCTGAAGTTTATCGTACAAAAGCGCGAAGTCTCCGAACTAGGTGGGTTTGACTTATTTCATCAAAAATTACAAAATTTTATTTGGTTTTTTATTTCTATTCCTTTACCCTCATCCTCATGGCATTCCTTTTCTGGCCTTTTAAATTTTCAAAAATTCATCTATTTCCACTTCTTCTTGAAACTCCTTACGGACACTTCTTTAAATCATTAACGTCACAGAACAATTCGTAGGTCCAGTGCCGGATCCACTCCTCAACTGGGTGACAGAGTTGAGCAACGTATCTGCAATCCAGCGTTGGGTCCTTTTGACGAATCTTAAAGCTGCCACAGTTTATCAGTTCCGTGTCAGCGCGGTGAATCGCGTTGGTGAGGGATCACCATCGGAAGCCAGCAATATCATCGAGCTGCCGCAAGAGGGTAAGTCTATGTTTTAATTGTCGTTGTTGTTATTTAGTTTGCCCTGTGTTTTATGTTTGTTGTTATTTAGTTTAGAGGCGATTTTTACGTTTATTGTTTTTTTTTTTACATAATTTATAGTTGCATTAAATATTAATTTTTTTTTTTTTGCTTTAAGTTGGAAAACATTTAAAAAAAATGCCAAAGCAGTAGAAGACTTAAAGCTTGTATTCTGGCTCCTTTAAAAGCAGCTAAAGCTTTCGCAATTAATGATTTGTAAATAATTATTGTATGAGAATCATTTGCTTGATCAGTGATGATAAAAATGTACATATTCTGTAAGGGCTTTGTGCCGTTCGAAAGCAAGACTGCATGAAGCTCAGAAAATTTACGATCCTACCAGAAGTGACATAGCAACTTTAGCACCATTGTTGTAAGCCGTCTCCAGAGTTTGTGTTGAAATAAAAATAATTAATCGAAATATACATGTTTTCAAAGACACTGACTGCATTGCGAGGATAAACAATTCTTAAACCATTCCAAAAAAAAAAGATATTTATTGCGGAGGTCATTTTTTTCTGTGAACGAAACGAAGTTGCATGGGTCAAACTCTGGACAGTACGATGGCTGGACCTTTTACTTCGCCAATTAGAGCCCGATTTTTCCTTCTTCAATTCCGCGATGAAAACGGTCCAAAAAATCAGCTTAATAGTGAAAAAATTAATTGTTTTCTCTTGTTCAGAATTTCAATTTGCGAATCCCGAAAAGCAGTGGGCATTATTTTGCGGCACGGATTTCATCGTCATCGAAGTTGGTTCACTTGTTGGAACCCATTTGATGTTATTCAAATTTTATAAGTGGATTGCTTTGATTGAGTTGTCTGACTAATAAATACACGAAGGTGACGATTTCGCTAAGGAATCACCATATGGCGTAAGGGTCAAGTTAAATTCATACAGTGAGGTCCATATGCCCTGTCTTCCATTTTCTATTCTATTCTGCTTTCGGCAATAAAAACTCGTTGATCATATCGTCGTTGGAAAAAATAGGACCGTAGAGTGGTCGTTATGGCTCATCGTGAATGAAGTGCCACAGAAGCGCATTTTCGTATGTTCACGTATCCTTTCAGATGGAAATATTCGTAGGACTCTTCGCTCATTCTGAATTTCGACCGAAAAGCGTCCTCTGTGTCCTTGAGGTAGAGGAGAGCGTAAGCGTTGCTTAGACGCGATTGACGGACAGTCAGTGACCAATGGATTTCTTGCGTTTTATAGGGGAACATCTTGAACTCGTTCACTAGTGGCTCATTCACGACATCTTCACAGGGACGATATTCTCGTCAGAACGCACACTTTAAACTTGCCACATTTCGCAAAAGTTTTAACGTATGCAAAAGGCTGATATATGTCAATTAGGTCACGTTGTACAAATTCGTTTGATTTGTTTTGGATTCAGACCCCAGGTGTTGCCTTTAACTTGCCCACATATCCAGAATACTCTCTTGGTCTTATTTGTGCGCCCATTAGTATTGATTTTCTATGTCAGTTGCCTGTCTTTTGACAATTCCAGATATCTGAAGTCACTTTTTGTTTAACTTATTTACTTATCTTAGCCTTTTCTGGGGAGAGGACCAAAAATGATGCCTTAAAATGGCGTTGAAATGCGTCCATTGCCGATACAATATTTTTAAATCGTTTACCTTGATAAACGTGGCTGATTAGGACTCTGCAGTGTTTTTTTTTTCGGTGTCCCTGTATTGTTTTGGCAGCTCTTTTCAGAAATATGTAAGGTCTATAGCCTTTTGAAAGAACTTATTCAACCAAACTTGTAAAAAGCTGCAATTATATGATATCGCAATGAGGCAATCAAGATGTTAATGAATTCAGTTTTATGATGGCTTGGGTCGATTTTTTCGCTTTTTATTCAACAACAATCGGTATTTCAATTTGTCGCAAGTTGTGGTCGATTCTCTGAAAATAAAACGGACAGCTAAAATGATCATACTTTTGACTTTCTAATTTCAATTCTTCTAATTTCATTCCTTACTTGGACTGACCAAAATTCTTTAAACGGTTCAAAATTCTAAGATTCCCTAAAAATAAAAACCTCAAGAATTTCCAAAGTCCATATTTCATTCGCAAGAACATAAAATAGAAAATCCTCAATTTTCTTAAAACACGCGAGATCGAAGTGGAAGCAGAAGTTGAAGGGACAAATTACAGAGACGAGCGCCCTCCTTCAACATACCAAAAATTAGCTTAAGGCTTACAATATTTATTAAAGGCAAAGGCAATTATCAGCTTCGATTCATACAAGGATAGAGACGAAAGATTTGTGCAGAATATAAGCCGGTTTTCCTTATACGAAATTATTTATGTATTTGAAAAATCTGAACAAAAATAAATGCACTTGGAAGGGATTTCCCCACCGTCTCTTTACCCCATATACCTAAAGTTTTCAGATGTTTCCTCACACACATTTCCTCCTGGATTCTAATTTGTGTAGCAAGATTTTGGCCTGGAATATTTCTGTTGCGATATTTTGTCGGGAGATCAAACTATTGGTATATTTGAGCGTGCCATTCATTTAAACATCTCTCACTAATAAAAATTAGTGAATTTAACTGAATAAAGGCATTTTTTTTTGCTGAATGAATGGTGATTGCATTCATTTTTGAAGTCTCAAAATTATCAAAAAGTTCAATCATAAGGTTGAATGTTTGTGCTCTTAACAATTCCGTTCTCATTGAATGCATAAACCTTTTCGAACTGCATTGGTTTAAAGTTGTTTTTAACCTTCGATTGTCTTCAACTGCTTGGTTAAATGGTTTTCAATAGATTTTATTAAGTTCAATCAACATCATCTGCTCCATTGCATGTTCGCTGTGGCATCGTCTTCGGTTGCGACTCATTTCGGTATATATACTTTCTGTTCCTTCATTCTCATTTGTTTCTAATGATTTCTCAAAAATGTCTTCGTTATGTTCTTTACTATTATTTGGATCATTCTCTTTTTTTTATATTTTTTTTGAAAACCCACAAAAGCAACAACGAACTCGAAAATATTTTATACAATAACTCATAAACTAATTACGTCTAAATGTCATTTCTATGTATCTCTCATTTGAATGTATGAATATCGAAACAAAAAATAATGGCTTAATTGTAGCATTACCGCTTAACCGAGGTATATTGATATAAACCAAACATTGACCGCTCTTAGGCCAGTTTTTAACGTTACGAAAACGATTTTATTTAATTTTACAGCTCCTTCGGGCCCTCCAGTTGGATTTGTTGGGTCGGCTCGATCGATGTCAGAGATCATAACACAATGGCAGCCGCCCTTGGAGGAGCACCGCAATGGGCAGATTTTGGGTTACATCATTCGTTATCGGTTGTTTGGGTACAACAATAGCCCCTGGACGTATCAGAATATCACCAATGAAGCGCAGAGGAATTATCTGATTCAGGAACTTATCACTTGGAAAGATTATGTTGTTCAGATTGCGGCGTACAACAATATGGGCGTTGGCGTTTATACAGAGGGAGCAAAGATCAAAACCAAAGAAGGAGTTCCAGACGCTCCGCCGACTAATTTGAAAGTAAAGCCCGTCAATTCAACGGCAGTGAAGGTTTCATGGAAGCCGCCAAATCCTCAGCAAATCAATGGCATCAATCAGGGCTACAAGATTCAAGCTTGGCAGTATGAGGTTATTGATGGGGAAGAACGAGAGACTGAAGCTAAGGTGATGACGGTGCCGCCGAGTTTACTTGATCCGTTGGCCGAGCAGACGGCTATTATGAACGGTCTTGAGAAGTTTACAGCCTACAACATCACAGTTTTGTGTTTCACTGATCCTGGAGATGGCATTCGAAGTGGAATGATACACGTTAAAACAAAGGAAGATGTGCCAGATGAGGTTGCATCGTTGCACTTTGATGAGATATCTGATCGGGCGGTTAAAGTGATTTGGTCACCGCCAAAGAACACTAACGGCGTGCTAACTGGTTACACAGTTCGTTATCAGGTGAAAGATCGAGCGGAGACCTTGAAGTCGATCAATCTCACAGCGACTGAGACAAGTTTGAGAGTGACGCAACTTCAGGCAACAACGCACTATTGGTTTGAAATCAAAGCCTGGACACAGGTTGGTTCTGGTCCGACCAAAACTGCTACAATTCAATCAGGTGTTGAACCCGTTCTTCCACATGCCCCAACGCAATTAGCCCTATCGAACATTGAAGCTTTCTCTGTTGTGTTGCAATTTACCCCGGGATTCGATGGAAACTCGTCCACCACGAAGTGGACTGTGGAAGCCCAGACTGCACGAAATATAACTTGGTTTACTGTGTATGAGGTCTCTGATCCAGATGCGTCAACACTTACAGTAACCGGACTGATGCCTTTCACACAATATCGATTAAGACTGATAGCTACAAATGTAGTAGGATCATCGGAGCCTTCCGAACCAACAAAGGACTTCCAGACTATACAAGCCAGACCGATGCATCCACCTTTTAACGTTACTGTAAGAGCTATGAGCGCGACAGAACTTCGGGTTCGATGGATTCCACTTCAGCAGGCAGAATGGTTTGGAAATCCCCGAGGCTACAACATCACATACAGGCAAGTAGACAATAGCAGTACTGGAAAAACTGCTGCCATGAGTGTACTGATTGAGGATCACACAGCGAACTCCCATGTGCTCGACTCCCTAGAGGAATGGGCAGTTTACGAAATAGTCATGAATGCCTGCAATGATGTCGGAGCTTCAAGGTAAGTCTGAATCATAATCTCTTTTCAGAAAATGTATCTATTCTATATTTTTTAAATCATAGGGACAGTGCCAAAGCCGTTGAGCGGACTCGAGAGGCGGTGCCCTCATTTGGACCTCTGGGTGTGCAGGCTAACGCGACGTCGTCCACAACAATCGTCGTTCGCTGGTCCGAAGTGCCAAAGGAGCATCGAAATGGTCAGATCGACGGCTACAAAGTCTACTATGCGGCAACCAATCGCGGTGGTCAAGTCTTGCACAAGACAATCTCAAATAATGCTTCCTTCACAACCACATTGACTGAGCTCAAGAAATACGTTGTCTATCACATCCAGGTCCTTGGTTTCACGCGTCTCGGAGATGGTGCTTTAAGCACCCCGCCGATTCGGGTTCAAACATTTGAAGATACTCCAGGAGCTCCGTCAAACGTGTCATTCCCCGATGTGTCATTCTCGACCGCCAGAATTATCTGGGATGTTCCGGAGGATCCCAACGGCGAGATTTTGGCTTACCAAGTCACTTACTCTCTGAACGGAAGTGTGAATCTCAATTACAGTCGTGAATTTCCTCCGTCCGACCGCACGTTCCGTGCAACTCAGCTGCTTGCCGAACGATACTACATTTTCAGCGTAACAGCTCAAACGCGTTTAGGATGGGGCAAGACCGCCTCGGTCCTGGTGTACACCACAAACAACCGCGAACGTCCACAGGCACCATCTTCTCCACAAATTTCACGTAGCCAAATCCAAGCGCATCAAATCACATTCAGCTGGACCCCCGGAAGGGATGGCTTTGCACCATTGCGATACTACACCGTGCAGTTGCGTGAAAATGAAGGACCATGGACCTCGCTTCCAGAACGAGTAGATCCTAGTGTGGCCTCATATACTGCCACAAACCTCAAACCCCATACAACATATCAATTTAGGATTCAAGCTACAAATGACCTCGGTCCCTCGGCGTTCAGTCGCGAGAGTATAACTGTTCGCACTCTACCAGCCGCTCCAGGGAAGAGTGTAAGTGGGCTAAAAGTTGTACCAATAACAACTACAAGCGTGCGGGTACAATGGAATGCCCTTGAAACATCGCTCTGGAACGGCGACTCAGCTACCGGCGGCTACCGGATTATGTTTCAACAGCTTTCTGATTTTCCCGCAGCACTGCAAGCAACGCCTAAGCAAGATGTCATGGGCATAAATCAAGCCTCTGTTGTCCTCAGCGATCTGCAGCAAGATCGCAACTATGAGATCGTGGTGCTGCCTTTTAATTCACAAGGAGCCGGTCCAGCAACTCCACCTGTAGCTGTTTATGTTGGTGAAGCTGTACCCACTGGCGAACCAAGAGCAATGGATGCTGCTCCACTGTCCAGCACTGAGGTCAGACTGCGCTGGAAGCCACCCAAGCAGAGCATGCAAAATGGCGATCTTCTTGGGTATAAGATCTTCTATTTGGTTACGGATTCCCCACAAGAGCTAGAGGGAGGTCGCAAGCATGAAGAAGAAATAGAAGTAGTAGCGGCATCAGCTACATCGCACAGCCTGGTCTTTTTAGATAAATTTACAGAGTACCGAATACAGATTCTAGCCTTTAATCCAGCCGGAGATGGACCGAGATCGGCACCGATCACAGTAAAGACCTTACAAGGACTGCCAGGACCACCTGTCTCGCTACGATTCGAAGACATTACAATGCAGAGCTTGAAGGTCTCCTGGGATCCACCAAAAATGCGCAACGGCGAAATACTAGGCTATCTCGTGACTTACGAGACAACCGAGGAAAACGAAAGTAAGTTGGTTTCTTGGGCACAACTCTATCAGTTGTATTTGATAACCTTTTTAAAGCGGGTCCGTTTTCTTTGCTTCCTTTCTCAGAATTCAGTAAACAGGTGAAGCAAAAGGTCACCGGCACAAGCTTGCTTGTACAAAATCTTGAGGAAGAAGTGACTTACACGTTTACCGTGCGAGCTCAAACAATAGACTACGGTCCAGCGGTAAGTGAAAATGTTACCACAGGACCACAAGATGGATCTCCAGTCGCGCCAAGGGACCTCATTCTGTCGAAGACTTTGTCCAGCGTTGAGATGCATTGGTTGAATGGCCCATCAGGACGTGGACCCGTACTGGGCTACTATATAGAATGCAAGAAAAGAGGTGAGTTCAAAATTGAATTACTATTGGTTGAAGGACTATACATGACAGCAGTGTAGAGAATCTCTATTCTACAGAATGCTGTCTTGTATTGAGGAAGACTATCTTTCATTCTTTTTCTTGGTTTTATGGGCTTTCAGTAACAGTAGTTTCCTTTTTTCTATTTCTTATAATCCATTTTCCAAAACATGCTTACCCTGAGTAGAGAGAGGTGAACCATCCTATATTTGTAAGTACCGCAAAAAAATGATTTATTTTCAGTGAGCTTAAAATGTCTCCGAAAAAAATTCCACCATAACTAAAGAGTCTTAAAAAAATAAAAAAAAATTATACTAAAGCTATGCTCTGCGATTTGTTGACTAGAACTTTTTACGGGGACATTTTTGGTATCTAACCTTTCTTTGTAAATAACTGTTGTTGCTTCTTAATACTTGAATTCTCTACTACTTGATATTAACCACTAACTAACCAAGCATCGCTTTTTTAATTTGTTTAAGATAAGGCTTCGATTAAATGGAATTCCAGCTAATTTTGATAAATGAATTTGATAAAAATTCGACCCTGCTTTTTTCCATCTAAATTAAAAGTCGCCACATCTTCGGGACATTTTCAACAATTAACAAATACTAGAGTATGAGTCCTTATTTATTTAATTTGTTTTAATTTCATAATAACGACATACGGGCGCTCCAAGCTTTACCTTATACTTAAAATACCTCTTTCGACTTAACTACTAAATGTTTTTAACTAAAATAATTAAGAATGATTTAAATTTATTGTTGTAAGAAATCACTTTCAAGCTACCGGATCGTCTGATGTTGTTAGTCAGCATTGCAAAGTGTCATGCTAAATTGAGGATTCTCCGCTGAGCTATGTGCGATCAATCGTAATTAAGTCTAACTATCCTAGTTTTCCGGTCGACCTGAAATAAAACCCTTACGGTCGAAAAAGAAAATGGCATTAGATGGAACAAAGTCGTAGTGTAGCACTGTTTTCTGATACTCGCAATTGAAGTTGGGGTTGGGGTATCAGGTGATTGCTCTCGCAATGTGTCTTCGAATAAGCATTATTAATAAGGTTTTCATTTTGATTAGGGTTACCCTGTTCTACGGGACCTCATTAGGAAATATAGAACAAGTCCTTGTTTTTCGATAACACGAATCTTATCCATCAAATAGCTTCCACTTTGAAACTCACGAGGCACTCTTATCCATGCACAAGTCGGGTGAGATTTGTGTAGCAGATCACCTTAAACGTGACATAAAGTTGGTTGCTGCAAAACTGTGTCCTCACAAGCGCCCTGCTGGATTCAATTTTCCGTTAAGCTTAAGAGTTTCCAAAATTCCTGAGCAATTCGATCACCATAGAGAATCCATTTTCAAGAAGGATCATTTAAATCATTTTAGACCTAAGGAAGCCACGCAGACCAAGCTCAAAGTTTACTAAAATATTGATGAGATCGACACTCACCCTGACGCTAGCATCGATGCTAAGTGCAACACCGATTGATCTCTAATTTTGCTGAAAAGCGGTAACGACGACAATCAAAATATCCCACCAAATTGCAACAGGATATTCCTGGACGAAAAAAGGATGAGCAAGCAGACTTCTCTAATACTGAACCTGCTTTGAAAAAAAGTTAGTTAATGGCTCTAGGGCCCATCCTTGATCCAATGTCCGCCACTAGCCACAAAATGAAGGAGAACTCTAGGGTCTGTTTCACACTTTTAGAAGTTAATCTTGTGGTGCATAGCTTCCAGGTTCAAGAACATTACGTGTCCTTTTATTTCATTTTTAAATACATTGGTCCATACTTTATTATACTGCTGATATTCTGTTTATGTTTTCGTTGGTGTGTGTGATTGTTTTGCTTTTGTTCTTGTCTGCTATTTTGTTGCTGCTAGAGCTGAGATTCGCGCTCAAATATGTAGTTCGAAGAACGAACAATTTATCTAGTGGTTTGAGATACTGTTGTTACAGAAGGATATTTTGTGATGCCGCTCCTTTTCTCAATGAACTTTTTTTTTTGGTATTTTTTTATGCTTGTACTCCGGTCCACCATCAAGAAATTCGACACTGTTGAAAAAACAAAAATTTGGTGATGCTTTTGTCGGAGCTCGATCGCTCACTTACTCGGCTACAGAGCTAACTGTGGCGGTTCCTTATGCGCCATTCTTGCATTTGAATCAACTGGGTTCCAGATTTAAAGCTTGAAGTACAATCTAGATTAAAATAAAATTTTTCTTTTATTCTAATTGCCTTACAAACTCACATGGTTTTTGATATTTTTTTTTCTCTTTGTTACTAACATCTTTGTTAAATTAATTTTTTGATGCTTCGAATTTATATCAATTGAAACCTTCCCTTTTAGACGATTCACGCTGGGAGACAATAGCGCGTACAACAACTGGTCCAATGCAAGACTTTACTGTCAGCTACCAGAGTTTACTGCCATCGACTGCATATACATTCCGAGTGATTGCTTACAATCGCTTTGGCATATCATTTCCAGTTTACTCAAAAGACTCAATCCTAACGCCATCCAAGTTGCACCTGGAGTATGGCTACCTTCAGCATAAGCCCTTTTACCGGCAAACATGGTTCATGGTTGCTCTGGCAGCAACTTCAATCATAATAATCATAATGGTCATCGCTGTGCTATGTGTAAAAAGCAAAAGTTACAAATACAAACGTAAGTCCATCAATGCGTCTTCAACTCAGTCATATATAAATTTGTTTTCCTAACAGAAGAAGCACAGAAAACCCTCGAAGAATCGATGGCAATGTCGATTGACGAACGACAAGAGCTCGCCTTAGAGCTATACCGATCGAGGCACGGTGTCGGTACAGGAACACTAAATAGTGCCGGTACTTTGGGTCGCAATACACTCGGTACTTTAGGTCGAAAATCGAATCACCGCCCTCCACCAGCTGTGACACTGGGCAAAAGCCCGCCTCGACCATCGCCCGCCTCTGTGGCATATCACAGCGATGAAGAGAGCCTCAAGTGCTACGATGAAAATCCAGATGACAGCAGTGTTACAGAGAAACCATCTGAGGTTAGTTCCTCCGATTCGCAGGTAAGATAAACCCCAATTGTTGTAAGTCGTTCGAAATATACATGTGCGTATTTTTGCTAGCATTCTGAGAGCGAAAATGAGAGCGTCCGCTCTGACCCCCACTCATTTGTGAATCACTACGCCAATGTGAATGATACACTGCGGCAATCGTGGAAAAAACAAAAACCAGTGCGCAACTACTCTAGCTACACGGACTCAGAGCCAGAAGGTAGTGCGGTAATGAGTCTCAATGGAGGACAAATTATTGTTAACAATATGGCGCGGTCAAGAGCTCCACTGCCAGGTTTCTCCTCATTTGTTTGACAATCAACGGAGTTTTAAGTTCGCCTTTATATATAAATATAGTTTTTAGTTTATTTTATTTTTATTTTCATTTCTCATTAACATTTTGTATGAATGTTGTGCATGAATATTAAACTTAATTGTAATTAAAATATTAATTTGAAACTTAGAACAATTGCGGTATATTTTTGAAAAGCAATTTTTCCATCTCTTTTACTTGTGATAAAAGATTTTACTATAATTTTATTTTTAAAATTAAAACTAAATTAAAGTTTTAGTGTCTCAAAAACAAAACAAAAATTCAAAGTTCATATCATATTTTTTAAGTTAAAAATGTTAATTTAATTTTTATGTTAAGTAAAGTCTTTATAGTTTCTAGTTTCAACTTGAATTAAGAAACGCAAATCTCAATTAAATACAATCAAATGTAAATATTTAGTTTAATAAGTCAAATTAGAGTATAAGTGGATGCAGGGGCGATTCAAGAAAAGTTGTTTGGGTGAGTGAGCAGAATTCCTGAATAATTAACATTCATTAAAACATTTATTTAACAGTTTTTTTTTTATTTGCGACGTAGACTTATTTCTTCTTAGGATATTCAGTCTCAGAGATTAGAAAACAAAGAACTTCATAATGTTACATATTCTTAAAAATTACGAAACCTCCTCAATATTTCACACAGGTTCATCGGATAAGCAATAAGTGACCTGTCGGAATCCCTGAGGCTCAAGAGGAAGCACGATTTCCTACATTTTATATTTGAAAGGTAAAACCTCTACAGAAAAGTTGAACAATTCAACTCAACAAGACTTTAGGCGTAACAGTCTTTAATGCAGTCAATAGCTGCATATTTTTTTTTTACCACAGCCTTATCCCCACTGCCAATTCCATATGACTGATTATTTTTGACCTTGGCAAATAACTTCTCAACATACTCGTACAACATACTTTGAGATATCTGCCCACTCATAACCACTTTGCCACTCAAGTTCACACCACTGGCTTTGTTTCTTATCTTCTAGACAATCCTCCCACGCTCATAAGTCATATTTTTACGTCGCATTGTGATGTCTCTTTGCTATGAATCCTCTTTAACCCCGCGTGCGTGTTTGAAATACTGTCTGGCATTTCGCAAAACAATCGTTATTTTTGCCGAAGGCAACGTTTGAACTTTTGGTTCTTTTATTTATTTTTTTCCCCAGATCTTTAACTTTCATTGGAACCTTAAATCCCTCTGACATTTTTTTAAAGACAAATCAATATCGAAGAAACATTCCCCACGCTTTTTTCATTAAATCTGTGATTTTCTTTGATGTGTAAGACTGTCAGCCAGAAAGTGAATTGATATAAAATAAGTTACGAAATGCCGGCACAGTGCAGTTCAAAAAAAGGATAGTGGGCTTTCGTCCACCATCACCAATTGACTTAAGTGTGTTAAATTTACTCTCGAATGTAATCCTTCAAATGCTGAATGGTTCTAGGATTGTTGTACCAAACATTATCTTTCAGCGTGACGGTCACTTGCTTTAAGAGTTTCGCGTAATCGTTCCTCTTCCAAGAATTTGACTTTAGCTGCCACCATCTATCTGGTGTGTTTTAGCACATTTGTGACTCAGATGCCGAGAAATAAGTTCAATCTATGTACATTTGCATTTTCTGGACATACATAAAACCGAACCGTGTTAGACTATTCCTGTACGGCATTATCGCTTACTTTATTTATTTAAAAATCGGTTTATTAGGAAGTTGATCTTGTCGTTTGTAAAAAGGTTTGTAAAAAGGTCATAAATAAATTTTGAAATTAAATTTACCGACTCCTGGGTCTGGAAAGCAAACATTAATCGTTCCTTCACCATTTGTACCTTCTGCTGACACCTCCTTCGAGGGGACATCAGAAGTTCAATGTTTCGGTTTAAACGCTGCATGTGGGCCTGTCATCTTCCCAAACATGACCACCCAACACGAGTCCTGAATTTGAAACCACTAAGGTTTCGTTCGTTTTCATAGTGGTGTTCTAACTTTAAAACCACGGTTGTTTAATTTTCGTTAAAATTTGATCAAATTGTTTAAAAAATAATATTCGTTAATTGGTCTCGAATATTTTATGATTTTATGATATTTTGCGATGTATTACAGTTCGATTGATTTCCATGCATACAGTGGCTTAAGCAGCTTCTCAGATCCCTCCATCCACTTATGCTCAGATAAATTTCAAAACTAGACTCGTGCGTTTGATTCAAATTCATCGCACTGAAACTTACACACAACTAAATAGATAGAATTAGAAAAACAAAATAAAAAACATAAAATATTAAACCATTCTGTACGATCTTCATAATATCGATAGTATTATAAGTCTTAAAATTAAGGGAAGAACTATTAGGCCATATAATGCAATCTTAAGTAAAATAATTATAATAAAAATAATGAACTAATTATATTTAACTATATACAATTAAATAGTTAATTATTGCTTAATCTACACACAAACGACTGATTATTGTTTATAACAAAATTAAAAAATTTATATTTTTTTTTATATAACTTGACACGCCTTAAAACTATATTTGTAAATGTATAATATAAGAAAACCAATTTTTTTCAAGTTTTTTCTACAGTTTCCATCAAATTTTAGCCATCAAAATTAATCCATGTATAAACCTATCATTGTACGTTTAAATGAAATCAGTTCATCCCTGCAAATTGTTGCTCAAAAGTTATACAATAAAAAATAAAGAAACAAAACTCTTTGTTTTTCGGAGGAAAAATATAGCAATTAGTTATTTTTAAGAGACCTTAACTAAGCAGAAGAAGAAACATTGTAAAATAGTGACTAAGTTTAGGATTAAGTAATAAATTATACTGTTAGCGAAAAAAATAAAAAAGAAAATGCGAGAGAAGAAGTTTAAATTAAAACTTAATAAAAACTGCATCAAAATTTGCTAGAAGTTTTTTTATTTCGAAAGATTGGCACAAAAGCCGCCTGGAAACAGGTCTTTCAAAAATACAAGATTTCAAAAACCGAGTGTTTTGTTTAAACGAAGAAAATCTGATTATTGAGAAAAGATGCAAATACTTCATATGGTTAGGTGTGAACGGTTTAAAAATTATTGCAATTATAATCGCCTCCAAGTTATTAAAAACAATGGAGAATGGGATTAACAGAATAAAAATAAGACGGACTTCTTTGCTGTGACACTGTCCGAACTTTGTCGAACGACTAAGAATTTAATAAATCATAAATCACGATTAAAAGTCGCCGATATCGCTTTTGCCAATTATGTCCAAAGTGTTTTAAAGAAGAACGTCTGATCCATGATCGTCAAATTGGTTTCAGGATCAAACATTGACGACTGATCATGTTTACAGAATAGCATTCGAAGACAAAAATATGTGTTGTAGTGCTGTTTCTCATGCTTTTGGAAGGGCTTAAGGTGTAAACTACGGCATGTTCTTTCATCACTATTTGGTATGATACAAGAATCCTATCGACAAAATAGACTCTTTCGTTAAATGCGAATATGATTTCTGCTCGTTTAAATATCGAATCAACTCGATAGGTGGTAAGATGAAATGGAAACCTAGTCGTAGTACCCATTCACGGGAGGTGTTTTAAGTGAGTTTTACCATGTTCCAAAAAAATAAAAATAAATCACTCAAAGTATATCTCTGAGGCCATTTGAGGTTATCTCATTCTTTTTTTCAAAAAATGGAAAGACAACTTTTTAGGTCTTTCAGCTTTGAATCAACGCACGTCACTCGTGACATCTAGGAATTTGCTTATTCGGTAAGACATTTGGGGAAATGTGTGTAACATAACAATTATGCGTAATTTCTTTGACACAAATGAAAATAGAATTAGATTAAATTCAAAAGCATCCGATAAAACTTATAAAAGACTGCAACATAGCAAAATCAAAAGGCTCTCTGCAACACCGAAGAAATGTTTGTCGGTTTTTTATTGCTCTTTAACCATCAAATCTCAGACGAAATAGTAATAGTTAATTGCATTCCGCCCTAAACAAACGTACTCCTACAAACAATACCAAACAACCTTCATATACATAAGACTCACTAAATCATGCAGCATGGTTCGAAGCAAAAAGACAAACTTTTGGCCAACAATACAAAACTGACATTGTAAAAAACTGAAAGCTCTACCGCTGTTTTGTACTCAACTTTCACCGTTTATGTACAAGATATTGTAACGACATCGTTTTTATGATAGTATGGAACCTGTCTCAAACCTTGCGGTGTTTGTACTTAGTTTAATTAGGCAAGGCGAAGAAAGCCAAAGCATTGTATCCACAAATTGCACACAGAGGAATCCCTTGCCTTGCAACAAATCCAGCTTGTCGAGTGGACAAAATTGAGAAAGACCCTCCTACGATAAGCAACCACAAACTTAAGAAGCGATTGCGTTGGGATCTGAAATTGTAAAAAGAGCTCTAGAAAATGTCCATGAAAATTTATGAAGGCTTTTTTCAAAACATCAAACGTCAACATATTTCCAAACCAACAGCTAAAATTGAACAAATGGCAAAAGTTTTATGAAATCAGAAAAAAAAATATTCATTTATTAAACAAGAAAAATAATAAAAATAACAACGATGCTCAACCCAAACAATTTTTCGAGCTTTGGATGCGGTAATCATCGTCACCAGACTCGAAACAACTCCAATTAACTTCTTTCGCGTTCGCAGACTATGATCCCCAGGCCACGGATACAGAAGCCGATACAAATCTAAAACAATTTGCACAAATTAAATGGGGATACTCGTATGCGGTGGTGGTTGGCTCTTTTGGATGATGTTTTATAAAAAAAAAAATATATACGTTTTGTTCATCTAGCCAAGCGGATGAAGGGTGTAGCATGCCAATTTGCGTTCAAAAATATATACAACATATAGTGCAGGAAACGTATGTCCTTCCTTTTAAATAAAACTTATCATTTGTGGTTTGGTCCTCGTAGCTTCATTAATTGGCGGACGCGCATAAATTCTGTTATGACGGAATTCAATTTCAAAATAATTCATTAACAAACCATGCGAGTGTGTGAATTTTGAAAATTTATGCATTTGATTTGATTTTACCAACTTTTAACTGTCATGCTTTTTGTCCATTATCCAAATAAACATTTATTCAATTAAAGAGTTGAATTTTAGATCAGTTAGTCCAATTGTCAGCAGTTCTGGCAGATATTTTTAACTTCTGTAGGATTCCGTTAAAAAGACTCCTTATTTATTACGTTTAAATTCGGCCTCCCTCTTTACCCAAATTATAAATAAATTGTAAATGGTTTTGGCCCCTATTTTACCAATAGCTTGATTAATTTTGTACTTGAGTACCTGAATCGTCTTTGGAAAAAGAGTCGGAGCGTAATTAATTTGATGTTGGATTCTTTATGTGGCTCGTAGCCTCATCTAGCTGGCAACATTTCTTGTCTTGTCATCTTGGAATAATGCTAGCTCTTCCAAGAAATCTCAAATCTGCCACATAATTATATTGTTTTGTTATTGTTTTTTGAGCCCTAAATCTCCAAATTCAGTTAGCCGTTGAGATACAAATTCGCCTCATCTGAAAAGAAAATGGAATTTCGAAAAAAAATTCATTGATCTTAAAATGCTCTAAAGCTTAAAGCACGCAGTGATAAGGAAGCGGGTGATAGTTTTTTGCAATAAATAATCCGAGATTTTTAAGAAAAGTACTCCTCAGGCTTGTACAGTTTAAATTCAGTTCCCGAAATCTTGGCGCGTTGAAGGTTTGATTAGAAACCGTGAAAACATAATCCTGCGCCTAAATGAATTTTTGAGCGCTTTTGAGCTGTCAGTGTCAGAATAAAATATGATTCCAGAGAAACCAGAGAATGGCCCACCCTATACCATTTCCACGTTGCATATGTTCGAGACCTGAGGGGAACGCTTTTCGAAATCCTTTTGTCTTGAAAATTATCCCAGATATCGGAAAACTAAGTGGAACCTTACCTCAGGTGAGGCTAACAGTATGGTTGGCATGTGTGGGTTGACAAAGGTATGAGGGTAATATTTTCAACCACAAAATAAAGCAATTCGAATTCAACCATCAGTCGTAAAGTTACCATCTTCCTATGCTGTGAAAATGAATGCAATCTCAGATGCACCTCTCACCGAACAATTGACATAGGTTTCGTACTACATGGGCTGAAAAGTCACTGAATTTTTGATGAAAAGAAGCATTTTTAAGGTAAAGTTATATATATTTCTGAACATAATAGCATAATTGATTCCAACATTTCGATGCCCTTTCTGTTATAAGAATCATGCAAGTCTTCAAAACTCTTCGGCATCTTCGATGAGTTCCTCATTCGATCCAAATGTCTTTCGCTGAAGAAGATAATAGTTGCTGGCTGCAAAGTCTTTGGAATTTGACCATCACAACGAGCATCTGTTTGCAGGTGAGTTTTTATGATGGTACGGAAGATAGGTCGTTTTATCTTTATTTCATCATTCAGTTTGTCGAATAACGCCGCATAATTCTCTCCTGTGACTGTTCTTCCTTTCCACAGATATTCGATGAACATTATGCCATGTGCATCCCAATAACGGGGCCGAAATCTTCCCGGCAGAGCTTTGGTGTTTTGGTCGGCTTTCATGGCTTTCCAGCTACTTTGCAGACAGCCTATTGTATGGCCTATCAGGCGAATGATAATGGACCAACGTTTGTACATCCAATATAAAATTCACTCAAACACCGATTAACTATTGTTCTCGAAGGAGCAGATGTGGAATAACATATCTGCAACCTTTGCAATGATGGGTCGCATCAAAAAATTGATCAAGAAGCGATACACCTATTTTTACATTATTTTTACTACGACCACTGTAGTTTGATGAAATGTCGTAAAACTTTAAACATGAACTAGTAACAGATGAGCCTCTCGCAATGAGCCATGATCATCTTCTTTCTTTCAGCCATCAACTAAAAGTCTGATGGGCACTTTTCTATAAGCTCACTTCAGCTCGACTTTTTGAACCTTTTGGACGTGTTTTGTGTATGGTTTACCCAACATTACCTCCTTGAACCACCATGCAGCTGTAGAATATAGATGAGCAGAGTCCCACAGAGTCAAATCGGAACGTATGCCATTTTTGCACAACTGGCTTGGCTTGGACCTGCAGTGTATGACAAATCCGAACAGCACAAGAAGCTTTGTCATGGAAGGTGAATTCTTCGGAGGAATAGAAATCATTTGGGGGTGGTGAGGCCTTGCAAAAAGGAGTCAGTTTTCACTCTTGCTCATGTTCTTGTAGCTTCGGAAGAATTGATTGCACGCTTGAGTGCAAAGATATTTCAGCTTTTTCATCGTTGCTGGGGGTCTTTTACCTGAGGTTACGCATAATTTTGGAAATGAGTTTGAAGTGCTCTCGTCACATGGCCTGACAGGAGATTTTCCTCCTTCGAAGCCCGCACCGCAGTTGTCTAGTTCACCTGGTCTCTAATTCCTTGTTCTGTTATAAGGACCAGGAAACGAGAAATTTTTATATGAAGAAACCTTTGTTTATTTGGATATGAAGATTGCCACAGGTTTGGAGGGTGTTGCTGTGGCTGAGAAGTTGTCACGCCCACCATATCGCTAGTTTTTCGGATATGGAAATGTTGAGTTTTTAGAGTACATACTACTGTGTCCAAAAAATAAGGTAACATCTGAATTTAAACTGCGCGCGTCGAAGGATTTGGAATTTTTCCTTTCTTTTTAGGTTGGTAGTACTGTCAGTGACATCTATGTGAAATTTCATGTCAAAATATATTCATAGTGTTTGAGATACGCGTCGTTTTGTGAGCTGCTAAAAGTGAGTTTTTCGTTTTTTGCGATGTCGAAATTTATTGAGCAAAGAATTTGCATTAAATTTTGTTTGCGGAATCAATTTTCTGCTGCGGATACGTTGAGGATGGTGCAGAAAGCCTTTGATGATGAGGCTATGTCTTAAAAAAAATGTTTACAAGTGGTATAGTGATTTCCAAGCCGGCCGTGAACGTGTCGAAGACGAAGAGCGTTCTGGGCGACCATCAACCTCAACCGATGAAGCTCACGTCCAACCAATCAAAGATTTGGTGTTGAAAAACCATCGATTAACGATTAGAGACCTTGCTGATGAAGTTGGCTTATCGAAAGGCTCAGTCAATACCATTTTGAAGGATGCTTTGGGCCTCAAGCGCGTCAAATCTCGACTGGTACCGAAAACATTGAATTTGGTGTTGTGCTTTATGAATTCCTTCCAACCGGTCAAACAGTCAACAAGGAATATTACTTGAACGTTATGCGTCGTTTGCGTAACGCTATCCGCCTAAAAAGGCCGGAATTGTGGAAAGACAATTCTTGGTTTTTACACCACGATAATGCACCATCCCATACCGCACTCGTAATTCGTGATCATTTCGCCAAAAACTCAACCCATATCGTTCCGCAACCACCGTATTCACCTGATCTGGCGCCGTGCGACTTCTCCGGGGACACCGTTTTGATACGATAGAGGAGATTTAAGCCGCAGCGAAGACGGAACTGAAAACCATCCGGAAAGTGACTACAACCAGTGTTTCAAAGATTGGAAAATCCGTTGGCATGAGTGCATTGCATCGGGAGGGGATTACTTTGAAGGGGATAAAATTGATTTGGAAGAATAAATAAAGAATTTTCAAAATAAACAAAATGTCACCTTATTTTTTGGACACAGTAGTACTATATATTCAACACATGATGGAGTCATCTGTCAGAATGATAATCGTAATGACGCCATTTCGCATTCTTTTCTAGAATGGCGGAGGGAATTTCTTCGATTTTTAATTGAGCTCCAGTGGCCATTCAGTTCCGCTGATAAAATACCTGGCTCCTTAATCTTGCCAATCTACATCTTCATCCCAAAGCATCTATTTACACATTGACAGCAATTCTCTGAGGTCTGATAGGCTTCTGGAGCGTGAACAGTTAAAATATCATGGAACCATAATCAATAGTTAATCTTTTGTGACTGAAAAATGTCCCCTAAGCTGGCGAACCAGTGAGTAAGCAGTAGAGCGCAAGAACATATGACTCCTTATTTTCCGATAAGAAGCTTGTCTTAAATAAAGAAGAAGAGGATATAAAGTTGAAGTGTCAAGTGCAATAGACGCTTCAAATTATAAAACTGATTATAGAATACCTTTTCAATGCGATTCATCAAATTAAAATGTGCCATAACAGTTTCGAAGTATGCCAATATGATAAAGCCTCCAACAAAGGCATTCCACTTGACAACTTGTCAACAATCTTAATATGACTCGCACAAATACTCGTATATAAACTTTTTATGTTTTCGCAATTTTAAATATGCTTGTCATACCTTTAAAGTATTTTGAAAGATACTTTTTTGTAAGAAATTTAATAACCGTTCAAAGGTAAATGGCTTTTATACGTGAACCACAAAAAATGAGTAAAACTTTCTGGCTAAGTACGTTAAGATATGCAAAGTCGAATTGTGTGTATCTTTTTGTGTCGTTTTCATTTTTATAGGTTATTCTCTTAACCCACACAGCTAATTAGGAATTTTCGTAATTTTAATTTTATTTGCGTTGGTGTAACGATGTAAATAAGCACTCGAAAGTGTATCCTTGTTTCAATTTTTAATCATTTAATTGGCAGAACAGAAGTTATATTATTTGCTTAATCCTTGAGGTAGCAATCATGAAGCGAGATTGAGCCTCTTTTGTGTTGCCTAGGGATTTAAATATTCACTTTTGAAAGTCTGCAACAAGTATTTGTAATAAAATGAAAGCATGAGTGCTGCTGAGGTAATTAATATGGTAAATATTCCATTTGCACAGCTTATCCGGGGCTAAAGGCTGCAATATATTTATGAAGCACTCTTGTCATTATGCCTTTAATTTTTTCATTTAATCAATTTCAGTTCTCATATGCTGCGCTGATGTGAAGTTCTTCATGCAAGAATTGAAATCGTGAAGTTTTAAAATTGGCTAGCTTACGAGTATTTCGCAGATGACGAAAAGAGTTTCAGTAAAATAAATTTATAACTTGTCAATTTGGTATTTTGGTTGCCTTTAGATTTTGCTTAACGATTTTTTGGTTATCTCGTGAACGCCGTGGTGAAATTATTGCTTTTATGGTTCCAAACCTAAAAAAGAAAAAAAAAAAACGTTACTTTCTATCATAGGATCACTTGCCTGTCTGGTTTTCTGTTAAGATTCATTTTCTCAGAAACGCATATAACTATCAAGTTGATGGTATCTTAAGGGGGGAGTAAGGTAAATTTGTACTAAAAAAGTCATGCTTTTGTGAACTTTTTGTGACGACACAATTAAAATCTTTTTATTAAAACCAGTACTGTAGTAAAGCACGACATTCTTCGTGAAAATTTCTTACACGGCAACGGCAGCAATTATTCGGACTTGTCTCGGGAAAAATTACAATTGCGGTGACCCACATAACTTGGTGCTGGATCATAAGTCAAAAAATCAAAGTTCATTCGTTAGACAATAGTAATTCTGAGAGGTCTTTTCGAAATTTTAATTTTTAACTTTTTTGGAACGCTTTGAACGCGATTTTTTGCGACAAAAATCGGCTAATTTGTTATTGTAAAATAAAAATTATTAATGAATTTGAAAAAAAAACTCTCCAGCGTTTCCTTGTTAATTAAGTAATAGTGTTCAAAATTCAAAAAGGATCGGGGCAATACTTTGAACACTAAAAAATCTGGCATGAAATGTTCATCCGACAGGTATAAAAATACTTCATCAATTTTGCTCGGATCCACTTGAAATTTTTACACTTTGAAATATTGTGCATTCAATTAAAAAAAATAAAAAAAAAACTGAAAAAATCAAATTTCAAAATGAACGCAGTTAAGGGTTACGGATGCTTATGCCGCATATCTTGATTCTCGCAAGGGAATCAAAACCTTGAGGGTAGTTCCGAATGACCTAGAATCGGAAAATGTGGCAAGAAGCAATGTCATATTGCACAAGAAAAGGGAACATTTGTATTCACACATACGTTTTTTTTTTTATATCCCAACTTTATTTTAGGCCAAGAAGTATGCTTTGAGAAATTGAAAATATATATTGAACATTGTTTGGTTGTACGGAACCCTTCGTGATCATATCCGACTCGCACTTGGCAACTTAATTAGATTCCCATTTGAAAGATCTTACTGACTCATCAGGACATCCCTACTAGGAAGATCTGTACTCGAACTAAAGTTGCTTTTAATCCATCGCGGTCCAGGTAATGCTTCTTCTTATTGATAAGACCAAGTTTCATGACATCCAGGATTGATTAATCTTTGGAGTTGAGGAAAGATTTTTTCTTTATTCGTGGTTTGGTGGCTGGGACTCAGAGTTATACTACTGTGTCCAAAAAATAAGGTGACATTGTATTTATTTTGAAAATTCCTTATTTATTCTTCCAAATCAATTTCATCCCCTTCAAAGTAATCCCCTCCCGATGCAATGCACTTATGCCAACGGATTTTCCAATCTTTGAAACACTGGTTGTAGTCACTTTCCGGGATGGCCTTCAGTTCCGTCCTCACTGCGGCTTGAATCTCCTCTATCGTATCAAAACGGTGTCCCCGGAGCGGTCTTTTGAGCTTGTTGAACAGCCAGAAGTCGCACGGCGCCAGATCAGGTGAATACGGTGGTTGCGGAACGATATGGGTTGAGTTTTTGGCGAAATGATCACGAATTACAAGTGCGGTATGGGATGGTGCATTATCGTGGTGTAAAAACCAAGAATTGTCTTTCCACAATTCCGGCCTTTTTAGGCGGATAGCGTTACGCAAACGACGCATAACGTTCAAATAATATTCCTTGTTGACTGTTTGGCCGGTTGGAAGGAATTCATAAAGCACAACACCACGATAATCGAAGAAAACAGTCAACATGACCTTGATTTTTGAGCGACTTTGGCGCGGTTTTTTTGGTCTCGGCTCTCCTTTGGCACGATATTCGCTCGATTGATCGGTTGTTTCGGAGTCGTAAGCATAGATCCAAGTCTCATCGCCAGTTATAATGCGTTTCATGACATCCTGGTAGTCGGAAAGCATTGTTTCACACACTTCAACGCGACGCCTTTTTTCCCAAAAATTCAATGTTTTCCGTACCAGTCGAGATTTGACGCGCTTGAGGACCAAAGCATCCTTCAAAATGGTATTGACTGAGCCTTTCGATAAGCCAACTTCATCAGCAAGGTCTCTAATCGTTAATCGATGGTTTTTCAACACCAAATCTTTGATTTGTTGGACGTGAGCTTCATCGGTTGAGGTTGATGGTCGCCCAGAACGCTCTTCGTCTTCGACACGTTCACGGCCGGCTTGGAAATCACTATACCACTTGTAAACATTTTTTTTAAACATAGCCTCATCATCAAAGGCTTTCTGCACCATCCTCAACGTATCCGCAGCAGAAAATTGATTCCGCAAACAAAATTTAATGCAAATTCTTTGCTCAATAAATTTCGACAGCGCAAAAAACGAAAAACTCACTTTTAGCAGCTCACAAAACGACGCGTATCTCAAACACTATGAATATATTTTGACATGAAATTTCACATAGATGTCACTGACAGTACTACCAACCTAAGAAGAAAGAAAAATTTCCAAATCCGACGCGCGCAGTTTAAATTCATATGTCACCTTATTTTTTGGACACAGTAGTACTTTACTTGAGCTTTGTTTTCCATTCTCTTAAAGCGGGCGTGTGAGGGCTAACTAATTTTTCCAAGCTCTCAAATTAACCCTTAGTCGGTTTTACAACCTCGTGTACTGCTTTCTTAACTCACTTCTGTCCTTCAAAATTGTTGGTCCCTTATAAGCCAAATCGCTGCATATTGGATCTGATATCCTTCTACACAAGCAAATGGGTCCCCATTAGTAATTACAAATATTACATAGTAACTGCGAAAGTCAAAATTCCAAAAGAGTTTATATTTTGAAAAGAAGTTTTGGTTAAAATAATGCATCAATTGCAGCTTGTGTACCTGACATTTTTGAAAGTGTTAGTGAGACTGGTTTGTTGATTGATTGATAATCACGGTGATTATTGCAGCTGTATCCGAACTGCGCCCAAGGCACTGAAATTACAGTAGATGTTCTTTAGTTTGACAAGCCTGAAGAGCATTTTGCATAAAGATCTTGGCTAATTCGCGGACTAGTTCCGATTGACTTAGGAATTCTAGCAGGGTGACCATCTGCTATCACTTCTCTGTTTTGGTAGCTCGAAATTGACCACAATATTTGAGCCGAATTTCCTCTTATTTGATGTGATTTTCGGAGTGGAGGCATTACGAGACCATTTTTCTATCAATATCAGTTTATACCTGGAAAATACGGATTTGGACTTGAACTGGCAAAGGTTTCAGCAAGACGGGGCTTTTTGCCTCACATGTCTTCCAAAAATCGGTGATGTTGCTTTGCAGCTGAGCAGCTGCATTTTGAGCCGTCATTGCACTTTTTATTTTATTTATTTTTAGCCAGTAAATAAAAAACAAAATGTTGTCCATTGAAACTAGCATGAAGTCCAATTACAACAAATAGGCTGTTTTTTTCCGATCTTTGTTCCCATATAATCGGCGTTTAACGAAATTTTTTACAAAATCTTAATTTTCAATCAACATTTAATTCGCGGTCCACATGAACCTTTAACTTTTGCCATGCAATGTCATGGTTGTTTGGTCACAAATGTATAATGGCCCTCCCAATGCTGTTTTCAATTTATCGTTTTGTCATGCAATGGGGCATTCAAGAGTTTTCCTTTGAACACATTCTACAATGCGCAGCTTGATTGCCGCGTTTTTCATCATATTAGTTTCCAAAAAAGTTGTGATTTCTGACATAAGTTCAACAGTAAGTAAAATGCATCTCCATGATTCACAAAATTGACTTTTTGATTTGCCCACATGCTAGTTGAGTAAATTTTATGTGAAGACAATCTCAATCGATTGCTATGGGAATCCAGATGTGCTTGTAAATATCACTTGTAAATTGAAACCTCTTAACTGGGAAAAGACTATTGCCACTATGGATTCCGACTTGGTGGGTGTTGTTCGAAATGTGACTGTAAGGTAGTCATGCAGTTTTTTGTTATTGTGTTTAATGTTGTACTTATTATTTACAGATTCGCATTGAGTTGTTTAAATATACGAATCAATTTCGACCATTTCTTGTCAATATGACTTTAAATCTGTGCAGGATTTTAGAGACTGGCCAAGGACATACGTATGGAAAAATTGTGACAAACATTTTAAGCTCTTATTCAAATGTTAATCATAGCTGTCCCTATATGGTATGCACGCAAATAATTTTTTTTAAAGGAAATGCATGAAATTATGTCTTTTTTTAGGGACATCTAGCTGCTTATGGATTTTATGTTGACACCCGGTTTATTCCATTTTTTGTTCCAGGTGGAAGGTATAAGATAGTTTTTTCGTTTCACGAGTGCTGTCCTCCTGTTCACATAGGTACAGCTGAGTTTGTCGGAGATGTTTTAGAAAGAAGACAAGTGTTAACTTCGAAAAAAATGCGCAGAACTCAATTAAAAGAGTTAAAATAATAAAGAAAAAGTTATGGAAATTTATTTAATATTTTATCAAGACGATATGTTTATTTTATTAACTTCCCATCAGGAAGTTCTTGTAATCGGTCCGATTTTCGAAATTCAAAATTTTTACATTTCTCCACGTTTGGCGGTCCCAGTAGTCGGATTCCATCATTTTTAGAAAGATGTCTGTGTGTGTGTGTACGTACGTACGTACGTTTGTGCGGATTCTTTCGTACAGCCTAACTCGAGAACAAATCAAGCTATCAAAGCCAAATTGGTTTCATTCGAAGCGTGTGTGCATAAAGATCACCTGAAAAGGTTAATTTCACAGGGTGGTTTGAGTTTTATGACGAAAAAACTGTCAAAAAAAGGGACATTTTCAATTCTTCAATTAAAACCAATTTAGTTTTCCAATAAAAAAAGTTCAAAATTAATTAAATTTATAGTTTATAGTTACCTTATCAAATAAAAAAGTATGCATAAATATATACACTGCGGTTCATAAGTTTCCGGACAAATTCAAATAAAATTTTATTTTTGTTCAATCTTGTCGTCGCCTTCGTCATTTAGTTTTAAGGATTTTAATTCTGTGGACATGGTAGTCTTACAAGATGCTGTCGGTTCAATCCCTTGGGAATACTGCAGACTAAGCGCTGATCCCAACATTAAATTGAAATACTTCCAAATGTTTTTGTCAGATTTGTATAGTCGCTGTGTGCCCACAAAGACGGTTAGAATTCGCAATCAAAGCTGCCCTTGGTTCACAACGGAAGTTCTTGGAGCTATTAAAACTAGAAATAGATTATTTAGCAAGTGGAAGCGCACTGCTTCTTCTTCCAGTTGGAATGACTGTAAGGTAGCGCGGAACTTGGCAACCATTATAACACGTAGTGCCAAAAGAAACTACTTCGCATCGAAACTGAAAACTTCCTTGCCATCCAAACAACTTTGGAACAACATACGGCGAATAGGGATTGCTGGTGCAAAACCATCTTCCAAGTGTGGATTACAACCGGACGTACTCAATGAACATTTTCTTGAGGTCGGTACCGAATCTGAACGATTTAATTTTTCATCTACACCAACTTCTGTACCAACAAGTTTCAATAGTTTTAACGTGGTAACCGAAATAGATGTTGTTGAGAGTGTGGCAGCCATCAAATCGAATGCCATTGGTGAAGACGGAGTACCAATTCGATTTATTAAACTTATATTGCCATCAATTATCTCACACTTAACTCATATCATAAACCACTGCATCGCAACTTCAACCTTTCCGGATTCCTGAAAAATTGCCAGAGTAATTCCAATTGCCAAGAAGCCAAATGCGGCTTTTCTTAATGACTATAGGCCTATCAGCATTCTACCGTGCTTGTCAAAGGTCTTTGAAAAAATATTAGCAAAACAGATCCAGAACCATTTATGCGTAAATAAATTACTAAGCTCCTTTCAGTCTGGTTTTAGGCCCAACCACAGTTGCTCGACAGCTATGGTAAACATCATTGAGGACATAAGACGGGACTTTGACAAATGATACATAACACTACTCTGCTTGCTGGATTTTTCAAAGGCGTTTGACAAGGTCAAGCATGACGTGCTTTGCTGGAAGCTCGAACACTATTTTGGTTTTGGTGGAAGTGCACTTAAACTTATAAGGAATTATCTGTCGAATAGAATGCAAAGAGTCGTGACTGGTGATAAAGTCCTGTACTGAAGCTTATCAAGCAGGGTGCACCACAGGGATCCATTTTGGGACCTCTCCTTTTCTGCATATTTATTAATGATTTAATTTCAACATGCACAAACTGTTCCATCCATCTTTATGCAGATGACGCCCAGTTGTACTTAGCTCGACCTATGGGAATGATCAAGGAACTTGTTTCACTAATAAATGATGATTTAGCTAAAATACATCACTGGACTCAAGTGAATGGATTGCTGATCAATTCTGACAAATCAAAGGTTATTCCATTGGCCCATAGAACAATCGATCTTAACATTTTACCCGACGTGTGTCTTCCTGATGCTAGACTGGACTATGTTGAATCCGCAAAAACGCTTGGATATATTATAAATCGTAATCTTTCCGGTAACGATCAAACTAATAATGTAGTCGGCAGGATTTATGGATGTCTCAGGAGACTTTGGCTGACAGCCAACTTTACTCCAACGGCAACAAGGAGCAAGCTTGTAAAAGCTCTTATTCTTCCCATTATATCATATGCAGAGGTTGTATATTGTAGTCTTGACTCTGCCTCTCAACAAAAACTGCATGTAGCCTTAAATAATGCCGTGCAATACATCCATGGCCTTCGCAAGTACGATCATGTATCTGAACAGACTAGGAGACTATTAGGTTGTACCCTTACACAGCACACCAATGCTAGAAACTGCATATTCTTGCACAACATAATAATGACGAAATCCCCACCTTATCTTTATAAAAAAATACAATTTGCTCAATCGCAAAGAACCCATACCCTAATTTTACCGAGTCACAAATATTTAAATTCCTGTAGACTGTTTTTTGTTTATGCTGTCAAGTTATGGAATTCCCTTCCAATGCATATTAAGACAATAACTAACGCTAATCACTTCAAAAATTGATTTGCAACTACTTTTCAACTATAACTAGTACTGGAAGTCAAAGAAGAATATGAAATCCCTTTATATCTCTCCCATTCTCCTTTAATACTTTTCCACTCTTATCAACCCCTGAAATTTTGAATTATCAATTAATCAATTATTTGAATCTTTGATTACATTTTTATTTTTTTTGTATTACTTTATACTGTTTTATTATCTATTTCTATTTAATTCTTTTTAATTTTTATTGTTTTTTTTATTTTTTTTTTATTATTATTATTATTTTTTTTTTTTTTTATTATTTTTTTTTTTTTAGTTCTTTGTTAAGAACATGTTAAACTTATATACTACTGAATTAATCTAAGCACTAAAAAAGACATTGTTTTACTGTGCACTGTTTAATAAATATATTGAATTGAATTGAATTGAATGCCAAAATTTTCATCAATATTATGTTTATTTAGCCAATTGACTAAACTAAGTAAGTTACTAACTACAGAGACTACCAAAAAGACTAAAACAGTATTAAGTTGAGGCAATTTCATACATAGATGTGCCCCTCTCTCTATTTCCTGATCCAAATTTCCACGGAAGTTCTTTGAAAATTGTTTCAGAAATGTGAATATTGTTAGTCTTTCCCATTTTTCAAAACTCCGAGTGACGTCTGCGACACATGAAAACATCCTTAGAAAATTCTGGAGCCACCAGTTTTTTTGTTGTAGCTTGACGCTTTTTTATCGTTATAATATATTAGCAAAAAGAAGCTCATGGCCCAAATTACATGAGGCAATTGAATTTAAAGCAAAAGCATCGGGACCTAAATGACAAAGTTAAAATACATGGATAAAATGCAAGGAAGACCATAACATCCGATTTAGTTTGTTTTCCACTGTTGTGGTTTCTTATTATGAACCCAATCCTAGAGGTCTTTCTAGAAAATGACACAGAAATAAAAAAAATCTCTCGAAACCGGCGTGGGAAATCCTATCAAAATCTGCAAAGAAAACTGGACTGGATGTGATCCTCTTTAAGCCATATATTTACCAGACAGAAAAAGATCCTTTGCTGAGCAGTTACCAGCTCGGAAAGAAGAGCAGGTGGAAATCTCTGGATTGAAACTATGTTCTTTTGAACCCTTTCAAAAAGGACATAAAGTTAATCACGCCTTAATATTCCGAGCAGTGGTTAATATCTTCTAAAGAAAAGCAATCAAACAAATTTGATTGATTAAAAATAATTCCAAAAGTCCTCAAACATTTAAAATATGAATCCCTATAAACAGAGTTCTTACAAAATGTAATACTTTTCAAACTAAGCTATCTGATTTATAACACTTTTTTGAAGAAGTTGAAAAACAACTGCCAAAAGCAAATACAAATTCAACTACCAATGTAAAGTTGTTGTTATGAAATCGATTTTCGCAACTCTAAATTTAAAATATCTTATCTTCATGTTGAGTTGGATACTCTTAGAGGGATGACTGGCTGAGATTTTGGGTCGTTGGTCCTATATTACAGTCGAAAATGCTTTCATTGAGTCGTTTAATGCAAGCCATGGACAGCCAGCCAGCAAAAACAATTATCTCAAGGTTACACACCCCGAACCGAACCCTGCAAAATTCGAAATGGAAATATGATAGTAGAATTGCAGTCAATGCTGAGGACATGGAAGAACCAACAATGCCATCTACCTGAGCTAGACGAAGTACAGATAGCAAGATAGAACTTCTTAAAGCGGCGGCGATGATTTAGTTGGGAGTATGCACCAACTCATCTGCAATACATGGTCAGAAGAAAGCATGCGAGATGAATGCAATCTCAGTATTGGTTGCCCAATCCTGAAGGAAGGAAGCCAGTTAAAGAGGTATCAATCTACTCAAAATTGCCTTTAACATCTTTTCCGCCGTATGATATGAACGTCTGAAGCAGTTCCTCAACATCCTGATAGGTCCGTATTAATGTGGTTTTCAACCAGAAAAGTAAACCAAATATTTACACAACGGTAGATCTTGGAAAAAACCCAGAAGCGCCAAGTCAGTACGCACCACCTTTTCATCAATTTCAAGGTTGGTTTTGGTGCCTGTTTCGTCCACAGAGACGAGATTTATGTAGTCATGCCTGCCAAGCTCGTACT